>JACXGM010002450.1:0-46933 GCA_016801145.1 Umbra pygmaea
TTGTTTCAATATTCCGGGTAATTGAAATACCATTGAAATTCCGTTGATCTATGGACAGGATTTCAACGTTGTTTCAATATTAAAACAGGGTGCAAAATGATGTAGAATCAACATCAGATTTCGATGTTGATTCAATGACTTAATGTTGACAACGGAATGTTGATTTAACATAGTTTCAATGACTGTTTGCTATCTGGGCTATAACCAGCTCAAAATCATTGTCATGTTTCTGTCACCACAGGCACTAAAAACACCTTCTCGGCATGTTCAGTAATTCCCAACTCAGTCAACGTAAGTTTTTCAAAAACCTTTGGTAATGTCACTGCAAAATTTCGATCTTTGAATCAAGTTGATAGGAGAATAATTTGGGTAAAACCTAAAAAAAAACAAAGCAAACGCATCCCCTGAATCTAGATGTTGGGAATTACCAAACCCGACCACGTGTATTTAGTGTCTGTCATATCGGAAACATGACGGGCACAATGATTTTGAGCTGTTTAGGGGTCTGGAACAGCGGTGTAGCACAAGATCCTGGGCCCTAAGCATAGGCTGTCCTGATGGGCCCCCATGTTCCTCAACCCCAATATATTCCAGACTTTTCAAGGGCCCTCTCTCCCCTTTGGGCCCTGGTAATCAGTATTGGTTTTACCCCCAGTCCGACGCCCCTGGTCTGGAATGTTCCTTTAGGGTTGCACACAGTACTTCAACAATTTAATTGAATCAGTATTTGTATTAACAAACATCACTGGATTAGACTACTAATGCTTTTTCTTCCCCATTAGATTCAATTCAACAAAGTAAGACAAAGTTGTCAGTCATGAGGGACAGCGCATCATCAGTAGTAAGTTATGACCTTCATTTTTTATTTTTTATTTATTTTTATTTTTGGAGAATGAAGTTATGACCTTCATTAATTAGGAGGCCTTTTTGAGCTTGTTCAGTAGCATTTTATACCTGTAATTGGCATGTCAGTCCTCTCAATACTATAGGTATCCACATTCCATGCATAAATCTGTGAAAGCAAATGACCTGTACACACCATCTTGCCGTTTCTTGATCTTCAGTGTGACAGTCTCTCCGGCCATCTGAAGCAGATGGATTGCCTCACTCAGGGGTTTCCCCTTCAGACTCACACAGTTGATGGCCAGGACACGGTCCCCTATGTGGATGGCACCCGTTCTAAAAAAAACAAAAAACATTAACTTAGGTATGTAAAATTAGGGGAACAGTTTTTTCTCCCCTCCCATTTCCCACTGACCCTGCCTTGCAGACAGCTTTGCAAATACTTGGACAGATGCCGGATGGGAAGAGGGGCTGACTTGGTTCATCCAACCACATTTCGCCAGGACGCCGATTCTTTTTGCACTGTTCATCCCACACGGAAGCCATTAATCAGATCATGTACAGGATGATTACGCTCACTAACTATTCTTCTGTGATTTATTTACATGCGCCCGATCTGCACACAAGGAGTCGCTGGAGAGCGACATGGCTAGGTAGGTGATTCGGCTTATCAAACCCAAATCCCGGGCAGCACTATGCCAATTTGCACTGCTTGAACCACTGACTATCATGATGTAGACTGTCCTGCAATGCAGCAACTTAGCCCACTTTGCCACGCAGACCCCCCCCCAGGAAAAGATTTTTGTCAAGGCTGCACCACATCTGAAAGTCAATGAAATCTCACAAACTGTTGATGTCGTAAGGCATATGGTGCAACTTTTAAAATATATTCTGTAAGATGGTGTATATAAACTCACTTAAGGATTATGAGGAACACCTGTTAAATTTCTACTTAATGCAATGATCTACTCAACCAATCACATGGCAGTTGCTTCAATGCATTTAGGGGTGTGGTCCTGGTCATGACATCCAGGATAATCTCCTGAACTCCAAACTGAATGTCATAATGGGAAAGGTGATTTAAACAATTTTGAGCGTGGCATGGGATTTGGTGCCAGACGGGCCGGTCTGAGTATTACACAATCTGCTCAGTTACTGGGATTTTCACGCACAACCATTTCTAAGGTTCACAAAGAATGGTGTGAAAAGGGAAAAACATCCAGTATGCGGCAGTCCTGTGGGCGAAAATGCCTTGTTGATGCTAGAGGTCAGAGGAGAATGGGCCGACTGCTTCAAGCTGATAGAAGAGCAACTTTGACTGAAATAACCACTTATTACAACCGAGGTATGCAGCAAAGCATTTGTGAAGCCACAACATGCACAACCTTGAGGCGGATGGGCTACAACAGCAGAAGACCCCACCGGGTACCACTCCACTGCAGATAGGAAAAAGAGGTTGCCTGGTCTGATGAGTCTTGATTTCTGTTGAGACATTCAGCCCTGTTACCACTGTACACGGTGGTGGTGGTGTAATGGTTTGGGGGATGTTTTCTTGCCACACTTTAGGCCCCTTAGTGCCAATTGGGCATCGTTTAAATACCACAGCCTACCTGAGCATTGTTTCTGACCATGTCCATCCCTTTATTGCCACCATGTACCCATCCTCTGACAGCTACTTCCAGTAGGATAATGCACCATGTCACAAAGCTCAAATCATTTCAAATTGGTTTCTTGAACATGACAATGAGTTCACTGTACTAAAATGGCCCCCTGAGACACCAGATCTCACCCAATAGAGCATCTTTGGGATGTGGTGGAACGGGAGCTTCGTGCCTTGTATGTGCATCCCACAAATCTCCATCAACTGCATGATGCTATCCTATCAAAATGGGCGAACATTTTCAAAGAATGCTTTCAGCACCTTGTTGAATCAAAGCCACGTAGAATTAAGGCAGTTCTGAAGGCGAACGGGGGTCAAACACAGTATTAGTATGGTGTTCCTAATGATCCTTTTGGTGAGTGTACAGTGCATACACATTACTGTTAACAAGTTCTAGAACATCAATATCCAGTTTATATAGCAATGTACACAGTTTAATGTCTCAGCGGATTCTGCAATAAAAAAATTATAGGAACCTTTTGCAGATTTTGAAGATGAACACACGTGTGGCGTTCTTTCTACAATGGACATCAAATAGTTTGGAAAGTTCTTCCCAACACGTTTTTAGAAGCTGCCACTAATGTGTTGCACTTGTAGGTTGCTTTGCTTTTAAATTGACGGCAAACAAAAACCCTGCGTGCTGAACCGAAGATTTAAAATTTTGATTCATCGTTGAATAAGACCTTCAGTAGTCCACAGACAGTGCTTCATGGCCCACACAAGCCCCTACTTAGTTTTCCATCTTAGCAATGGCTTTCTTACTGCCACTCAACCTGTCAGATCTGCTGCTCAAAGTTTTCATCACGTTTTAAATGGTCTTGCTTACTTCCACCAGTTAAGTTGTGCTTGAAGAAAAGAAAAGCACTTGTCACGCAAGCTTTTCACTGTAAGGAACTTGTCTTCTGATTCTGTTATGGCTTTGGGTCTGCAAGACCTCTGTCCTGTCAGAGATTCCTCCAGTTTCCAAGTAACTTTTCATTGTGTAGGAAACTGTACCCACTGACACCTTGGATTTCTTTGCAATTTTTCCAAAGGAAAGAGCTACACTTAATGGTTATAATCGTCTGTCTTCCTTTGTTAATTGCCTTTTTCTCTCCATTATGATAAAGTTCAGAGCAGACCTCGTTTGCATCGGCGAGTTGAACCAGTTGTGTCCAGTCACACACGTTTTGCTTTCATACTTCTAATCTTTCCAGAGGGCAGTAAAAGACTGTTGTGTTGAGGGATGGTTCCCAAATGAATAGGGGCGATCACTATTGTTTTAGTAGGGGCGATCACTATTGTTTTAATAGGGGAGATCACTATTGTAATGAGCTTTCACACCTTCAAAGACAAAGAACGAAGCACAGCTTTCTGATTAATCACAGCACACTGTCTTCCAGGCGACACCAAATGCAACTAGAAAAAAAATGTTTTTACTGACATGGCGAGACACGCAAACCCCCTAAAGCACACAAAAGTAACGTCTCCTAATGACACTTACATCGCCTAGTCACATCTGCACCTGGAGGTGTGAATTGGCCATAACTAATCATCAAAAGCTGGGACAAATGTAGGAATTGATAGCATCTTTAATGTCTTTTTTTTACTTCCATTGTTGCAAAACAGCTGTCAGTTGCTAACCAATTACCTGTTCCCTGGACCCATCTGCTTTCAAAGATTACACCTACAGATTCAGGACTCATACAGGGAAGAGAGGAATTGGATAGTAACAATAACAATAATTAGTTGTATTTGTATTGTAATGGTGTATTTTGAACATCTGTTAAAATGTTGCAAAATAGTCACTAGATAATTTCTTACTCTTTGTCAGTAACTAAAATGATATCTTATTTGCATAGCCAGTTTAACAGAAGAGATCCTTTCGTGAAACAAGTAAGAGGCATTTTAAAGTAGAATTTCAAAAACACATTATTCATTATGTTAGCTGGTTTTATTCTACATGTATCTTATTATCCATATAATTATTCCTCTGTGGCTATCTAGATTATAGTGATAAAATAACTGTTTATTATAGTTACTGGTTTTGGCTATCTGGATTACAGTGATATGTCTTGTTTATTATCAGTAGATTACAGGCTCCACTGTTTCCCTAGTAGCTATTGTTTTAGCTTTTCTATACATGAGCAAGGTGGAAATATGCCAGAACACTCGGTACTCCCATATTATCTTTGTATAGGGCAGCAACCAAATCGGAAATGGCATGCAATGTACTTTATTCTTAGAGAGTTCAGATGGATTTGTTAACACTCCTAGCTGTTAGATTACATGCTTTAGTCAATAGTGTAAGGTAATGTGCAATATAAAATGTGTAATATGAAAACACACGATGCCTGGTACAAATCTGTGGAAATACCCCTATCTTAATAATTCAGACTAGCATATCAGGTACCTTTCCAAAAATATGTATCATATTGTTGCATGATAATTTCAAAAGCTGGACGTCATATACAATGGCTTCAAAGTGTTCAAAGGGCTACCACAACTGTGCTACAAATCTGAACATGTCCATCTCCTTCTATGATAATAATTAGGAACTTTACATTTTACTCAAAATGAATGCATGTTGAATTGTCATTTTCACATGGACATTTGTGATAAGACATTAGTAGAAAAAAGGCATGTATGATATTTAATAGATATCCCTAATGCTAAAAATACAAATAAACATCACATTTAAATTTCAGCTGTCATTCGTTCATAGGTACTACACCTCTGTGAAGATACAATTTCATTGGGAATTCATTACTAATTAATGCAAATATATCTTGACGTCTGTCTAAAATTAGGCCCTTGTTTCCAGGGAAAACACTGTAGCTCAGTTCTGCTTTGCAATATTGGTGGAAATATTGGCTGATGATACCAGTGAAGATACAGTATTGTTCAAGTTTTAATGAGGTGATGAAGGATGATACATTTGGTAATGCCGGTGCAGTGAAAGGTTGGCTAGACAGTACGTAACCAACAGCACAACAGACAGCTATGGTGTATTTTCATTTTACACAGTGAGGCACGGAAGTCTTGCCATTTCTCCAGACAACCACCATAAGTTCCTATTAGAGTGTCCTTGGCTCCAATGGAAAAAAACACATGCCACCCTCACAACAGTGAGTAGTGTTTCTATCTCCAATTATTCACATCTATATCAGATAGCAAGGAATCTCTGCAGTCCAAAAGTCTGAACGAGCTTCCTCTTTCCAGACTGAGGTTAAATTCAGAAAATGGTAGGCAGTCTACACATTGCTTTTTAGCTATTCTGTCTATGCATACCAAAAATGACAAAGCAGACAAGGAAGTCACCTTCAACCAATTAAAATTATGCAAAAATATTACCTAATTGCCTGTTTGGATTCTCCTAGATCCAAACTATTCAAATGACAGGAGCCTAACTGATTCCCAACACCTGACCTCTCACCTTTCGGCCAGGCCTTTCTTGGTGAGGCCTGAGATGACGATGGGGTCGAAGGGCTCCTCAGTACCAGAGATTGTAATACCCAAGGGGCCATTGTAACGCTTCAGCTCCACTGTGTAAATAATGGAACCGGACATCTCCAGTTCATCTGAAAGAGAAAATGAGAGGAATAAAGGAGAGAAAAGGAGAGCGAGAGAGACCACATGCACACACAGAGAACATGAATAAATATTACATAAGGGAGGAATTAGTCTACATACTGCTCAGATCTGGTTCACATGCACACTAGCTAGCACTTTACATGTGACATTTTGAACCATCAATAAAACATTCATGAGCAGACGTTTTGGAGGACAAATATAGCAGCAACATTTACCAAGACCCATTGGCACTCCGCTACATTTTGTGATACAGTTCAGTTTTTTGGGATAGGATATTACAAAACTGTGTGATAACACTGGAATAGTAAGGCACATTGTAAAGTAAATTTGTTAACTTTATTTTATCAACGGAATGGAATGGTGGTTGTTTATAATAGGTCAACAGAGAGATACATCTGGAAAGGTTTCTCCTAGGGAATTTAACCACATTGGACAGAAAGGTGTCCTTCTACATTCTCCTTTTGGTGCCTGCAAGTATTTTTCAGAACTGAATCAATATGTTCATTGCTTTATTTGTCTTACCAGCATTATCCTCATCCTTTTGGATCCGAAGCTTGACCATGTCCTCTGCCTGTTGCAGCACATGCATGGCGTCCTCCATGGTGCAGTTCTCCAGCCGTACGTTATCCACGGCCAGCAGTCTGTCCCCTGGCTCCAACGTGCCTGTCCTGTCCACACACAGGGAAAGAAAGGCAGGAAATGAAACCAGATAAAAATGGAATTATATAGTGCTGTGTTTCTACCGGACACTTGCATCTCAGAATTTGTAATAGGAAATAGGTATTCTTGATTAATTCACAGGGTCAGGAATAACACCTGGTTCTACTCATGACAAGTGGAGCTGCTTTCAGGCTTGGCAGGGGTACCTTAGAAGAGACCTTAAGCAGTGAAATGAGTCATGTTTCTGCTCTTAACAGCACAACTACTTGATTTTGTTGGACTGTAGCACATACCTGTGAGCGATGCTTCCTTTCTTGATGTCAGAGATGACAAGGGGTTTGTCAGGCCTTTTGCTCGCTGTTTAGAGAGAGAAACACCGTAAACTTAAATGTTCGATGGCATGTCCAATGATAAAAGAGGGGAGAATAAATAACATAAATTATTATAGTTGCCTCAATGGTCTTAGTACTCATCCTCAACCTTTTATACATGAGTCACCTGACCCTTTTATTCAGAGCAACTTACATTAGGGATCAAATATATTTAGTACCCACATTCTTTAATTTAAAACATTCCTAAATCATGAGTATACGTGGCTACATTTTCTCAAACCCCTCTGTGCTGTAGAACATTTTTCTCCCAAATTTCATTCAGGCTTATTTTTGTTATTTGACCTTTATTTTACCAGGTAAGCTTATTGAGAACTCAATTACAGTAGCAAACTGGTGAAAGCAGTATTGTGGAAGATATGACAAATACTAATATTAGAATATTTGAATATTATTAATTTCAATGAGGCAGAAGATTTAATGATTGTCATTAAGGCCACTGTTTGCACTTTTTGCTACTTATTCCCTCTGAAATTAATATTCAGAAGGGATCTTATGTTGAGGGATGTCGCCCCCTACTGTTGGAAAATGGTAACTCACCACTAATAGTGATTCCAAGTTCCACTCCTCTCCTCTTGGGAAGTTTCACATGGAATGTTCCACTACTGGGAACCACTGACTCTAAGCGGGGTCGGGGGGGGCATGAAATTAACAGACTGATTACAGCATCAAGACTAAAACTATTTTCATGCCATATTAAAATGAAGTTGCTGTGGGTCTAAAAGTAATCAATAAAAGAGATTTCCACTTGGCTAGACAAATAGTAATAATTACAAAAAAGGCTATACCTGCTACATCAAACTCGACCTCAAGGGTGACCTTATTGGCCAAAGCAGCATCTCGCAATATCTGATTGGCTTCCTCCAGTGTTCCATCCTCAGTAGGGATTCTGTTGATGGACAGAAGGCGGTCTCCCACTTGTAGCAGCCCACATCTGACAACAGAGAACACAGCTATGTAGGACATATTTACATCTGACAGAGAACACAGCTATGTAGGACATATTTACATCTGACAGAGAACGCAGCTATGTAGGACATGTTTACATCTGACAAAGAGCAAAGCTACTATAGGTAGGATACATACACTTCTGGCAGAAAGCAGAGCTAGTTAGAACATATTTACATGTACTGGTACATCTGAGTGCACAGCTAGGTAGTGACATACACACTTCTGATAAGAAAGAGCACAGTTAGGTAGAACATATACACATTTAAAACAGAAGAATTCCTTAGGAAAATGTATGATTCTGTGATATTTTACATGCAGACATCAAATTAGCGTGAAGAAATCAAATTACTTTTACACACCTAGACACTCATCAAGTAAACGGTGATAGAGTAGTTCTCCCTAACTCTTTTGTTTCCTGAAAAGATATTAGACCTACACTTAAAAAGAACTACAAAGCACTTTCTGTGGATGTCCTGCTGCTAAACGATAAGAAATGTGACTACTACCATGAATCTGTTATATTGAGCAAATAAAAATTCTTTACAGTTATGACCACATTTGTGATAACCCAGATACGTGGTTTATGCAGGATATATTTCAAATTCACTTTGACCTTTTCATCTCACTGGATGCAACTATCAATACAGTTCCAGGGTCATTTAACTCAAATTCAACCTTAGTTGTTAAAACTAAAATGATACAACTGCCGTTCTGGACTGGTGCAATCTGAAACCTCCAGGTACACGCCTACAGAAGAATAGTTGACTCCAGTGACTTGAATAATGGATCATTACATTACCTAGGATGAAATCTCTGACACCTCTCTGATAAGAAAATAACAATTCACCTGGCTTGAACGTGGATAAGGGCACGGGCAAACACAGTTCACCAAACCAACTCCACTGCAGGCATGCGAGTAAGCACACACAGTCATGGTCACATAAACATCACAACTTTGGACACATACATTGCAGCACTGTCAGCTATGATTAACTTCACAACCACTGGCAATTCATTAACTTTGCGTCAGTGCTGAGATGAACATCACAATGGGATGTTCTGCTTGAGTCACCCTCCCAATGGTGGAGGCCCTTTTAATCCTATTAGACCACCCAGGGGACACGGGCTCCTGTTGTCCATACCGACACACTCATTAATCTAACCAGACAAGAGCAGAGACCAGACACACAGACCTAATGAGGGCTCTGCTAATTGGCCTTCATTTGGTTGCCTTAATCAATAAACAGATACGAGGGGTCAACAACACTAGCGTTCAAGTGTAAAGAAAAACACAGACGAAGTAGACCAAAACCTATTAGCAATTCTCACAGAAATACTGGAATGCCATTGAGATTTCTATCAACTCAAGGCAAGGTTCCCTAACGGTATTACCCTAGGGGACATAGGGAATTGAATGTGGAAGTCTTGGGATGGGAGATCCAGATGAGTATTCCTCAGAGAAAGCAGCATGACACTCGAGTGACTAAGGCCCCTTGGTCAAGGTCCCTTCATGCTGTGGGTGTGTGGGTGCTAAGCCGTGAAGGGGCAAGTCACCTTTCAGCCGGGCTGTCGGGCTCGATGAAGCGGATGATGGGGGGGCTGGACAGGGTCTCTGTGGCGAAGACGCCCCCCTGTAGCTGAACCCCGAACCCCGTGAGTGGATCGCCCCTCAGGACCACCTCGCTGGTCTCCACGTGAATCACCTGACCCCCGGGGCCCACTGAGCTGGATGCCAGTGACACTGGTGAGGGGGGAGATTGGTAGCACAGGGAACATCATGAGGGAAGGACAGGAAGGACAGTGAAGACAAAATGAGAGAGGGAGAAGCATTAAAAGGGAGTCAGCCTTTATCCCATCATCATCATCATCATCATCATCAGCTCAATCTATGCCAAGGATCCATGTCCACTCTAAAGTGGGAAGGCCCGCACCAATCACATTATGAATGAAGGCTGCTGTGAACTCAATTGTATAGAAGGGGAAAGAAAGCACTGCCATCCAGAGTGCACCTACATGAGCTCTTGTGCTCCTTTTTCCTTTGGCGTCTCTTGTTGGTGGCATTGCGGGGGCTGGTAGGGGCAGTGGGGACGGGGCAGGGCAGGGTGTTGCTGCTGCCCTGACTGCTGTACCCAGAGGTGGCTGTGGAGGAAGGGGAGAAGCCACCACACACCAGAGCTGAAAGGACACATGCTCACATCATCAAACCCAACGCCAAGAAAACCTCAAGGCAGGACAATGCAACTCCACCCGTAACGCCACACTGCATGAAGACTAGCTATATGCTGCAAATACAGATCTGGAAAAGAGTTAAGAGACCACTGCAAAATCATCTCTGGTTTTACTATTAATATATTTACATGTATGTGTTTGGGTAAAATTATAACTTCTTTTATTCCATAAACTACTGACAACAATTTTCTCAAAAATATTGTCATTCAGAGCATTTCTTTGCAGAAAATAACAAGTGGTCAAAATAATCAAAAAGATGCAGTGTTGTCAGACCGCAAATAATGCAAAGAAAATAAGTTCATATACATTTTAAAACAACACAATACCAATGTTCTAACCTACAGTAGGAACTTAGAAATCTATATTTGGTGGAATTATAATAATTGTATAACAATAATAATTATTGTCTGTCATGTGTCTTAGCATGCTCTCCACCAGTCTTTTATATTGATGTTGGGTGACTTTATGCCACCCGTGGTGTATAAATTCAATCAGCCCAGCTTTTTTGATGGCTTGTGACCATCCATCTTCCTCTTGATAAATTCCAGGAGGTTTTCAATGGGATTGATTTAAGAAACATGTACAGTGTTCACCTAATTCATTCAGAGCTATATATATATATACACACTATCTAGGTTCAGTAACTAGTTCAAGACCAAATACATGCATGTTACAAGACAGAGGATATACTGTTCTATTTCCAGTGGTTTAGTGACACATACTGACTTACATTTGCAGTGTTCCTGCTGGCTGAATGGGTGGCTTGGACTGCTCCATGTCTTGCAGTGTTGCGTGTGACTGTAGTTAACAGTGGGGTCCCAGTGGTGAAGGTTGCTCTTCTGCACTTTCACTGTGGTGACAAATAAACCATGACAAGAAAACACCTGTCAAATAATTTATGGTAAGATTCTCTCTGAGCAGGGACAACAACGAGCTGCTTAATTTTGCCCATGAAATCCTGCTTTCATTTCCGTGTCTAAATTTACCCACGCACAACACAGAGCCTGTAGGATAGCACCAAGCAGAGTAATTGATATTTAATGTTTTCTTCACAGTACTGTACACTAGATTAAATCCAGTGGCATGATGTATTTTTGTCCACACAGGGTATTCAGTAAGACACATGTAACTGAATTCATTGATAGTAGCAAAGGTGTGCAATGGCTGATAAGATCTTACGTTTCCTAACTAGCTTCAACAAAACTGCATGCAGATTGGAGAACATTATAAAATGTCACTTTAAATAAAGCCTACGAAACTGGATTTGTAAAAACACTGTCAGTGTCAGGTCAGTCAGAACTGACTCTCACTGACCTAAATGGAATACTGCCTTGAGTTAAAAGAGGACATGCCATAGTTCAGTGCATTTTTACATTCTGGAACATTCACATAGAAATTTGCTACATAGAAGATAGACGCCTCCCCAACATGGTAATAAAAGGACTCACGACTGCTCTCTTGATGGGATTTCTATATGCAACATGTGAATGTTTTGCAATTGAAGGTGGCCCATGTGAACCTGCCTTCATTGAACACAGCTGAAACACAAAAGGCTGATTGCAGGAGCAGCTTCATGGTTCATTAAAAAAGGCCAATCGACTAATTGAGCATGTAAGCTCTCAGGGTCAATTAAAGCAGATGTTTCTTTGGTTGGGTGGAAATTCTAGGAATTTCTGATAGACAGAATACCACAACACAGAATAATTGTATATGTTCCACTTTCATGGCTTTGCAGGTGTGTAGTTAGATTTGGCCTAGTGGCCAATTTTTATGTAAAATGCCACAAAATATGGGTTGTAGCCTAAAGATACAAATATTGGCAATTCCTCTAACATACTTTAATATAGGCCTACTAAAGCCCAGTCGTTAATGAAAACTTCAAGGGAAATTTTTCCAGGCTTTACTCCACACCTGAATACAACCAAATCTCGCAGTTATATTTAACGAGGAGAATTACACACATGACAGTAATCCTCAGTGTTCAATTTTTACACTCATAATCTGTGACAGCCTCCCTTCCTCTAATGGAAGTAGGATTTGTGAAGGAAAACAGCCATGAAAGAAAACATGCCGTCTCACAAATTGAGGTCACCTGCTTCAGCCCTTCTCAAGTCATGTACAGGAGATGAACTCAGCCATTTTAGAGGGTCCACTGCATCCCGCTAATATGTTTTGAACCCTTTCCTACCTCCTTTTGTCTAACCCATGCCCTGGCTCATTAGTTAGGGCCACCTCTGAATCCTCCATCCCACTCTGTGGTCCTGTAAACCTTTGGCTCCTGCAGCTTGAAGCTAAGCTTACCAAGTGGAGCACCCTGAGAGCTGTTCAATATCTCCACTGGGAAACAGGAACAGCAAATCTTCACTCGCCATATCAGTCATATTAAGCCCCCCCCACCCCCCGTCAGGATAAGACAAATTGCATTTTCTGATCATGTCTAATATCCAAATGGAATGTGTCATCGAAAAAATGTATAATCTTAATCGCTGTGGCATTTGATTTCCATAATGAACTTAATCCCGTTTTGATGGACATGAAAAAACGTAACCACAAATAAACATGTTGTCATATGTTTTTAAGTATTAGTGTGATGATGAGTTTAGCGGTAAGTATTAAAACTCAACTGGCTGGCGGAGGCCTCGCTACTCACTCCACAATGATGATTGAGGAAACTGATCTGTGCACTAAAGCTAAGGCAGCGACCGTAGATAACACTTAAGCTACTGTACTGTAGTTAAGACTAAGCCACTGCACAGTTCTACCACACATCAGCTTCCATGATCGCTCCCGGCTAAGAAACCACCTCCAACTGTTGGCCCAGATAGAATCCTGAAAACATTGCATGAGTAACCTCTCAGAGAGGTGTGGATGTGTTTATTTGTGTGTGTGAGTGTGTGCATGTGTGTGTTTGTGTTTTGGTAACCAGGTGGGGACTAAAGATAAGGAAGATTGTAGGAACATTTCATTAGTTCCTAATGAGACACAGTACTAGTGAGGTTTAGGGTCAAATTTACAGTTAAATGTAGGCTCAGATTTATGGCTTACAGTTAGGATTAGAGTTAGCTTTGGGGTTAGCTTTAGTGTAGGGGAACCATAGAAGTGTTGTCCTCTGACCTGTGTCTTGGGGTCTCATGGGTAGTCTGCTCTGATTGGCCGGCAGGATCTCCAATTTGACAATGTCCGAGGTTTGGGCTAAGAGCTGAGTGGCCTCCATCAATGAACAGTGTTCTGTGCTGGTCCCATCGATTGACAGGATGAGATCACCTACATGCAATGCCCCACATCTGTGAGAGTGAGTGACAGAGTGGAAAGTAATAGCAAATGGTCTGAAATTACACCGCTCAAAAAAAATGAAAAGAACATGCAATCATCACGGTATAACACCAAGTCAATTCAAGTTGAGGGATATTCAGTCGTATGCAAAAGTTTCGACACCCCTGACAATTTCCATGTTTTTCATTTATAAATAATTGGAAGTTTTCGATCAGCAATTTCATTTTGATCTATCAAGTAACTGAATGACACAGTAATATTTCAGTAGTGAAATGAGGTTAATTGGATTAACAAAAAAGTTGCAATCTGCATCAAAATGAAATTAGACTGGTGCATACATTTGGATACCCTTGTCATTTTGTTGATTTGAATACCTGTAACTACCTAGCACTGATTAATTTGAACACACAATTGGTTTGGTGAGCTCATTAAGCCTTGAGCTCCATAAACAGGCGCATCCAATCATGATAAAAAGTATTTAATGTGGCCAATTGCGAGTAGTTGTTCTCTTTGACTCTCCTCTGAAGAGTGGCAACATGGGGGCCTCAAAACACCTCTCAAATGACCTGAAAACAAAGATTGTTCAACATTATGTTTTAGGGGAAGGCTAGAAGAAGCTATCGCAGAGACTTAAGCTGTCAGTGTCCACTGTGAGGAACATAGTGAGGAAATGGAA
This sequence comes from Umbra pygmaea, assembly GCA_016801145.1. Taxonomy (NCBI): domain Eukaryota; kingdom Metazoa; phylum Chordata; class Actinopteri; order Esociformes; family Umbridae; genus Umbra; species Umbra pygmaea. Next base: position 14,255 of record JACXGM010002450.1, read on the forward strand.
GACCACAGGCACAGTTCTTGTTAAGGCTAGAAGTGGCAGGCCAAGTCAAAGGATGGTGAGAATGGTCAAAAACAGCCCACAGACCACCTCCAAAGACCTACAACATCATCTTGCTGCAGATGGTGTCACTGTGCATTGTTCAACAATTCAGTGCACTTTCCACAAGGAGAAGCTGTACGGGAGAGTGATGCAGAAGAAGCCACACACGCCACAAACAGAGTCGCTTGAGGTATGCAAATGCACATTTTGACAAGCCAGCTTCATTTTGGAAGAAAGTGCTGTGGACTGATGAAACAAAGATGTTATTTGGTCATAACAAAGGGTGTTATGAATGCCGGCAAAATAATACAATGTTCCAAGACAAACACTTACTACACACAGTAATATTTGGTGGAGGTTCCATCATGCTGTGGGGCTGTGTGGCCAATGCTGGTACTGGGAATCTTGTTAAAGTTGAGGGTCACATGGATTCCACTCAATATCAGCAAATATTGAGAATAATGTAGCGGAATCAGTCACAAAGTTGAAGTTACACTGGGGCTGGATATTTCAACAAGACAACGACCCAACACACTGCTCAAAATCTACTCTGGCATTTATGCAGAGGAACAAGTGTAATGTTCTGGAATGGCCATCCCAGTCCCCAGACCTGAATATCATTGAAAATCTGTGGGGTGATTTGAAGTGGGCTGTCCATACTCAGCAACCATCAAACCTAACTGAACTGGAGATGTTTTTACAAGGAGGAATGGTTCAAAATACCTTCATCCAGAATCCAGACACTAATTACAGGCTATAGGAAGTGTCTATAGGCTGTTATTTCTGCTAAAGGAGGCTCAACTAAATATTGATGTGAAATTTCTGTTATGCTGCCCAAATGCAACTGTATAATTTGTTTTGATGCATATTGCACATTTTCTGTTCATACAATAAACCTAATTTCACTACTGAAATATTACGGTGTTGTTCAGTAATTTTGAGGAAGATGAAATCCAAACACCCAAATATTTATAAATGAAAATCAAGGAAATTGTCAGGGGTGCCTAAACATTTGCATACAACTGTAAATATGTCCAGTTAGGAAGCATAAATTATTCTAAATCAATGTCATCTGTTTTGGTGCAAATGAAATTGACAACAGGCAATTGCTCTCTACTTATTCTTCCTGACTGATTCTTTTTCAGTTTTGCGATTTGCTAGCGTCCTTGTCACCACTGGTAGCATGAGGCGGTACCTGCAGCTCATTTAGTTTGCACAGTTAGACCAGCTCCTCTAGGATGGTACATCCATACATGCCATCGCAAGATGGTTTGCTGTCTCCCAATACAGTCTCAAGAGCATGGAGGAGATACCAGGAGATGGGTCGTTACATGACGAGACCTGGACAGGGCTGTAGAAGGACATCAACCCAGTATTAGGACTGGTATCTGCTCTTTTGTGCGAGGAGGAACAGGAGGAACAGTGAAAGAGCCCTACAAAATGACCTCCAGCAGGTTATTGGTGTGCATGTTTCTGACCAAACTGTCAGAAACAGACTCCATGAGGGTGAAATGAGGGCCCAACTTCCTCCAGTGGGACCTGTGCTCACAGCCCAGCACCATGCAGCTTGATTGGCATTTGAGAACACCAGAGAACACCAGAATTGGCAGGTTTGCTATTGTTGCCCCATTCTCTTTACAGATGAGAACAGGTTCAGACTGAGCATATGTGACAGACGTGAAAGGGTCTGGAGATGCCATGGTGAATGCTACGCTGCCTGCAACATCATCCAGCATGGCCGGTTTTGTGGTGGGTCAGTGATGGCTGGGTCACCTGACTGCTGTTAGGTACAGAAATGACATCCTCAGACCCATCCTCAGAACCTACACTGGTGCAGTGGGCCCTGGGTTCCTCCTGGTGCAGGACAATGCCTGGCCTCATGTAGCCAGAGTGTGAAGGCAGTTCCTGGATGACAAAGGCATTGATGCCATTGACTGGCCCTCACGTTCTCCAGACCTGAATCCAATTTGGAACCTCTGGGACGTTATGTATCGATTCAACTGATGCCGCCAAGAAGTGCCACAGCCTGTCCAGGATTTCACTGATGACCTGATCCAGGTCTGGGAGGAGATCCCCCAGGACACCATCCGCCCACTTCATCAGGAGCATGCCCAGACATTGTCGGGATTTGGTAGGTGATTTTGATTTCCATTGACAATTGTTATGTCATTTTGATCTCAATGAATTAAAAAATGTACAGTAAAGATTTTGATGTGTGATTTGAGTGTGCCCTTAATTGTTTGGAGCAGTGTATATTCATACAAAATAAAGTGTGATCCCTTCTGTAGTCAAGTGAACTCAACTGAGAGGTGGTGAAAAGAGGCATGCCTTACCGTTCCACCACGCTGGCCTGCTTGATCTTGTCGATGATAATGACCTGTTTGTTCCTACACACAGCAGTGGCCAGACTGACCCCCAGGCTGGCTGTGGGACACTTCACTATCTCCACCAGCAGAGGGCCTGAAGCCTGCTGCACTGACTCTAAGAGACAGGCAAATGGATAGACAGATGACCAACAGACAAATAGAGAGGACATTAGGGGGCAACATCCATAGTGCTGAGAATTAATGAGTTAGTATATTGATGAAGTTGCTTGACTTTGAGTTGAGATCACTAAAGTGTGATCTTAACATTCTAGGTCAGGTGCAGCATGGGAAAAGGGGTTTTGGACTCAGGACAATCCGACCCACATGGTACAAGCAACATCCGCCCAGAGAAGAAAGCTGGTTGTATCTGAGGTTCTGCAGTGTTACGCATTGCTCCCCAGGAGGGGAGTGGGATTCTACACCTCGCTGCCCAGATGGTCAGAGAACGGAGTATGAGGTCGTAGGTGCAAGCAACAAGACAGAGACAACAGGTTACCGTTGCACAGAGACGTAACAGCAGCAAGAGGTGCACAAAGGCTGTCTCTCAGTCCAAACAGAGACAGTCAACTAACTGTAAAAAACCTGGAGCAATTTAAGCTCACCTGGACATATCTTTGGGAGAGGGAAGCAGATTGAGCTTTATCATCAGAGCCACCTACAATGTTCTTCCCACACCCAAGAACTTAAACCAATGGATTGGAGAAGATCCATCATGTCCTCTCTGTCAAACTCCAGCAACACTAAGGCACATCGTCGGCTGCAAAACAAGTATTTCCCAAGGCAGTTACACCTGGAGGCACAATCAGGTCCTAAGACAACTGGCGATTGTCCTGGAAGGAAGGAGAACCACCACCAATGCCCTCTCTCCCCCAAAGCCTGGATTCTCAAAAACCACCTCCTTCATAAGGGCAGGACAGCTTCCAGCAAAACCAACTGCATAAATGAGGTTGACCCTGCTGGACGCTGCCCAGGACTGGAAGATGCAGGTTGATCTTGACCAGAAGCTCAGATTTCCATCTGAGATTATCACAACTACCCTTCATTCTAGAACTAACGTGGCCATGGGAGGCTACAATTGTTGAAGCAAATGAGCGTAAAAGGCTGAAGTACTCAGACCTGGCAGCTGAGGCAATGCAACGGGGCTAGGCTACTAAAAGGGTTTGGAGTCAGAGGACAGACTTCCGACAAGCCGTCAGATTTGGCTGTGGCTAAAATGGAAGGATCCAAGTGTTGCTGTTGAACCCTTTTGGAGGTGTTGTGGGCTGATCAACAATACACCAATTAGGGAGGGTGCCCATCTGATGACCCCAATGAAGTGATTACCCCTACCACCACTCAAGATGTCAAGAAAGTGCCGATTAGTCTAGGGGATTTTAATACAGTATCAAGTCCTATACGCTCAATTAACATGAAGAAATGTTAAATAAAATATAATAAAATATTAAAATGTTTTTCGCAAGAGTTTCGCTAATTGAATTCCCAAAACCACTCTGATGCATGCAGTCAATAAAAATACACATTTGGTTTACCTACTTACCTATAACTCACAATTGTTTTCAAGAGCCCTCATTTTTAGAATGTAAAATAGCAAACCCTGTGGAAAAAGGTTGGAAACCCACACCTGCCTTGTTTTGTCCATTTAAAACCAACCCTGGAGCGTTCGGACGGACAGTCCGGTTCGTTTGGGCTGGTGTGAAAGCTCATCTGAACTCTGATGCACATCTAACAAACAAACTCTTGTCCGCTTAAAAATGGGGGTCTCAGTCCGCTTTCAAGTGAACTAGAGTTTGGTTCACCTTAGGTGAGAACGCGATCCGACCCAAATACAGGAAGTGAAACAAAAACTGTAGATTTTATAACATTTCCTCTGTAAGTTTATTTTTTCTGGAGTTCTGTTATTGCAACCTTATGGTGTTGTTGTGTATGGTAACAGTTCTCATCCTAGAATCAGGATAACATTTTTAAATCAATTGCCTCTTTTGTGTCAAATTAATTTATTTGTACAGTAGTCTTGTAATAAGCAGGATAATGCAGAGTGAACGGGTTTAATTCGCAATGACCAGAATTTTTTTCTGGTCACCCGATAGTGTTTCCTCCACAGAGTGAGCATCCGGTTTGGAAAAGTGACAAAAATTAGGAAGTGTCTTAAACCTGCATTCTATCTGAATTCCAGCTGGGGGCGATACGTCTGGTTGCAAAAGAGCTCAGTTTCTGAAATCATCTGAGAATGAGAGACACTTCTCACTTGATTATTACCTCAGTAAACATTTGCATGATGAGTATATGGTCTAGATTTAAGCCTTCTGCAATATATAATGATGATAATTTTTTTTATTATGGTCTCGTTGATTTTAAAATCGTCGATAAAGCAAAGAGGGGTTTAGGGCTTGGCTATGGCGTTCGGTTGTATGACAAGACACTCAAAAGAGTTGGCAGTTGAGTTTTTCTGGTAAGTAACATTACATTTTGTTTTAATACTGTTTTTCGTTAGAATCAGGGAGGGAAAATACACTTCACACAACTCCATGCCTTGTCAGATGCTCATACTGTTCACCTTGTTATACAATATGTGATTGATGGAAACACCAAAGCAAAACCAAAAACCCCATGATCGGATACATTTGGTGTTGTTCCATTATTTCTTGGACCAGGAAGTGACGACGAGTTTGCCTGGGATCTTTTCAATCGAATTCCATTGCTAGGCAACAGCCTGGCCATGTGACATGTGTTTACAGTGTTTGGTGCGTTTGACGAAGTGCAGTGTGAAAGCATATGGAGGACCAAGTCTGCCAAAATAAGAAATAAATAAATAAATGCTCAAAAAATAAATAAGCATACGATTAAATGCACAAAAAATTGAGTAAATAAATAAATGCAGGCAGTAATTAAGTTACATAATGAGACATAAATGTATATATCTTTTTAAATTAGCTTCTTTATTTATTCACCTTTGTAATAATTACCTTATTTATTTATTGTCCGTTATAATCTTTAACTTATTTATTAATTACTTATTTTTTAAATGTATGGATTTATGTGTATGTTATTATATTTTTGTCTGTTTTATTCTTCCTTTATATTATTTTAGCCTATTTATTTCTTCAAAGCTATGTATTTCTGCTCATCCTTTTTACATTTCTGTATGCATTTCTGCCTCATTATGAAAATGAGGAGGGGCTTTGTCTTAAGGGGTCAACTTCTGTCCATTGGTTGCTTAGCATTATACTGCATTTACCCTGCATTTACCCTACACATAAATACATACATTTAAAAAATAAGTAATTAATAAATAAAGTTGAAGATTATAATGGACAATAAATAAACAAGTTAATTATTACAAAAGTGAATAAATAAAGAAGCTAATTAAAAGAGATGTATACATTTATGTGTCATTGTATAATTTAATTACTGCCTACATTTATTTATTTACTGTATGCTTATTTATTTTTTGAGCATTTATTTATTTATTATTTTGGCAAACTTGGTCCTCCATAAAAGCAAACCGAACCAACTGCAACAATGTTGCAACTTTACCCCTGAATCGCACCGAGTCTACGGAATGGAACTATTGTACCTAACGACCTTAAACTTTTAGCAATCTCTTTCATAAATCTAAGAGCCCATTGTATTTTTCCAGTTGGAATTTGGTTTGCCAATGATTCTGATGGAATGAATCGGAGGCAGGAATGTCTGTCTGTCTGTCTAGTTTAATGGCTAACTGGTTCCCTGACTTCAGAAAAATAAAACCGTTCAATGCAGCATACTCAATAACTGCTGAAAAATCGAATTACCATTCCATATGAACTTTTCTACAATTTTAAGTACCCGCTGCACAAATCCAACTCAGCATTGACAAGTGTTTTTTCGGGCTGTGTGAATCCCCGGGTAGTGGCTTGTGCGCATCACCCTAATAGGTTTTGGTGGAATGGGGCATATTATTTACCCTCAGAGCGATGTTGCCCTGCCTGCTGTAGTCTCACACATTTCCCCCTTCGCCTGGTGTCTGTGTGCTCACCCATGAGGGAGACGTCATACTCAATCAGGAACAGGGCTTCCTGGCTGCACTGCATCAGTATCGTCAAAGCATCGGCGTGCTTCTCTCGGTTTAAGGGCATCCCGTCCACACTGAGTACCCGGTCACCCGCCTTCAGGGTCCCCTCTCTGGTTATGAGATGGGAAGAGAAAACAAAGTAAGAAATGAGTTACAGAGGGAGAGATAGAAGGTGTAAGTGTGCAATGGTGAGGAAAGTGAGTACATTTACTGTCCACAGGCACATCACCAGATGGTCAGTATCTCCCTGTTTGCTGTCTTGAGGAAGTTAGAGATAGTTTTGGGAGAGAAAAGGTGGGTGTTTTAAACACTGTGGCAGAACAGTCATCTTCAGCCACCAAAAACATCTCTCTGGTAAAAGACCGCTTCCCCTGACTAAATATCCTCTCTTGCCCTGTCACTGCTTGCTATAATAGTGCCTATAATATGCAGAGAACCCCTGGAGAGAATCTATGGCCGGCCGGCGTTCAGCATTCACTATTCTTAGGATGGAGCATGGCCTTTATATAGTGTTCTGAAGATTTGGATTCACAATGAATGCATGAATGCATTTCCATAGGTCTGGGAGGCAAAGCGCATTGCTACATCTTTTCTATACTGTTTGCTTTTGAAACAAATGGCAAAGGGGCATTTACAAACAAGCCATAAAAATTACATAGAGATGTATACACTAGGGACTCACAAGCCTCTTAATAGCTTATTCATGTTACAGATAAACGCATACGTTTGACTAAACCCTCATCTTAAACCTATCCCTAAACCTATCCTCAAACTTAACTTAACCCCGCAAACCTTACCATAACCCTTACCTTAACCTGTATGTAGCCTTGACCATCATTCTAACCCCAATTGTAAAATTCCCTCAAAGCTAGCCGCTCTGCCAAAAATGTGATATATTTGGTGATTTATTTTCTAATGTTGTTACTATCATGTGAATTCACCAGACACACAGACACACACACACACACTGTCTTATCTCAGCATGCCTCTACCTGTCAGCTGGGCCCCCAGGCCTTACGTAGGTCACTACCAGAGGACGGGACCTGTGCCAATCCTCATGGAACCCACCTAGAACCACAGAGCACACATCACATCCAGATAAATCTCAATACCCTGCACTTCTTCATACCCAGGCTGAATGGTACCAACCTCTCATGACAAATCCAAAGCTGTTCCCCTCCTTGTACAGGCACACCTCTATTGTCTTAGCTATGACACCCGAGGGAGAGCTCTGGACTGAAAACACACACGAAGAGAGAAAGTCATCACGTTTCACATGTGCAATTTACATTTAAAGATAGAGGCCATCCCACATCTAAGTCGAAGGTTGAACGACTCATGACTGGAATGCATGGGAATGTATGGAAGACATAAAACATGTTCCTCTTTTTATTCCGGACATTATAATGAGCCTGTCCTCCAATTGAAAAATAACACCACCCTCCTCATCACTGGTTTATTTACTGTATCAAACGCGGTTCAGAAAGAAATCAAAATTATTAATGCACTATAATGATGTCAGATTGCATGGGGAAATCAGGAGACAGAATTTGAGCCTTTTTTCAGCAAATAACAAAAGCAAGCTACACTTTGATTTTAGCAACACCGTATGTCATTTAACATGAACAAATATACATGTACAAATGACTACCACCGACAGCCAGAAGGCAGGCTTGTACACATTGGAAATGCTCGCACCAAAGGGAGGCAGCTCATACTCCACTTCTAGGACCACACGCTCCCCTATGTTCTTCAGCAGGCTGATGATCTCATCATGGCGAAGCTTGGACAGGTTGATGCCGTTCACAGATTTGATGTAGTCCCCCACATTCAGCTGGTCACTCCTGTGCACACAAATATAGACCAATATGTTGCTTGGTGAGTAGGAGCCAGAAGGCTTCCAGGTCATGTCACTTCATCAGGAAAACACAAGTTTTATACAGCACGTAGCTAGGATTTGCAGTTTGGGTAGGCCCCCCCAAAAATGAATGGGCCTAGGTAAATTTAAAATGTGATTATTATAATACAGTATGCATTCACAGGTAAAAACACAGGTGATCAGAATGCCGGTGATTGCGATCTGTGCCGAGTAATGCGCTCATGCTGGTTGGGAACTTGGTTATAGTTGGAGTTTGGAGATGGATTCCGGGAGACATTGAATCTGCGGCTGGGAGACATTACAAGTTTCATATTTAGGAACTTTCATTTCTAAATTTTTTAAAGCACGTTCCATTTATAGATTTCTTTGTACAGGTTCCTAATACTTGCACCATACTGTACATACAGCTCCATTCAACTAGGCTATGGCCCATCAATATTCAGTTATTTCCATAGTTGCCTATTTACTTATAGGTTAATAGCTGGTTATCAAATTGGAAAAAATAACTAACCTCAACTAACATAAATAACCTACAAGTTGTATCAAAACATTATCAAATGAATACTCAGTCGTCAAATGGGTATCACTATTCTGGTAATTCCATCAGTTAGCATCTGTAATGTCTTTTTTTCCATGAAGTGAAACTGAAAAAATGTCATGATCACTTCCTGCTTCCTGTCTGATTTGATTTAGAAAAAACACCATAGAGATGGCTGGAGGTTCTCAGGTTTGAGATTCACTCTATCAGGCTTTTAAGCAGAACGCCCTCTTTCAGATGCCGTTAACTGTTCATTCACGGTTCGAGAGTTATTAATAAAAACGTCAGAGTTGATCCTCTGGACATCGATTGACTTTGAATGGTAAAACAATGTGATTGGGTGGGCCTAAGTACCAAGTACCTGGATCCACCCAGGCCCACCCACAGATCCATTCCCAGCCTCATTGACAATGGAATCTATAAATACAGATGTAACACATATTTGCCTGTCTACTTCATTTGTTGTTTGTTTGAATTTATTTATTTTTGCCTTAAATGTAATCTTCAGTTAAGGAAAGGCATGGTTAATCTGGAAATTAACTGAAATATAAAAGAAGTATTTGCTCTGGTATTGTCACGACTCTTCGCCCTAGATACGGGGTAAGGAATGTTACGTGGGTCTTTTTACTGGGACCCTGGCACCCTCTGGACATTTTTAGTCATGTCTCCATTACTCATTTTGACTGTTAGTGAGTTAGTAGCACACACAACTGTTTGATATATATATAATTATTCCTCTCACACCGATTTGTGTTTTATCCACTCATGTATTCTATATAGTCTCTTTTCTTTACAGTTTGTGGGTGCTTCATTGTGAATTCTGTATGGTGTCCTGAAGGCGTGTACTTTGCTCTCCCGTGCGGTACAGTACTACGATAAGTGTGATATGAGTATTTGTCCTGAGAAGTTTTTAATCTATGTAAACTCAGCTATTGCTCATCCATGTTGTAATAACAGTGAGTAATTGTCATCTATAGGTATATAGGTTTGTTATTTTGGGCATCACTGTCGTCTGTGTAAATAAGTGCCCGATTTCAGCTTAGTTGTTTCTTTTCATGTGTTCTAAATAAAGTAAGGTTACTCCAAGGGATCTTTCGGAGGAAGCTATTGGGGTATTGGTAGCCCTATAACACCTGCCCGGGCTGCCACTCCTCCTTTTATTGCTATACCACTCACAGCCGCGGTCGGTGGATCTTAATTGGGGAGGACGGGCTCGTATTACGCTCAGAACCGGAGTGAATGGAATGTGTGCAAATCAAAAAAACAATTGGTTTTGTTCGTTGCGCACCATTCCATTCACTCCGGTTCCGAGGGTAATACGAGCCCGTCCTCCCCAATTAAGATCCACCGACCGCGGCTGACCACTCAATCCAGCAGGACTTCCATCTGCCTACAGTGAAAACATCTTACATTGGATGGTGTCACAATTGGGTTGGGTTTTACTGAGCCACCCTACCCACCCTCAGAGCAGCCTGTGTTGTCAAAATGGGAGGGCTGCAAACATCATCTACAGCTGGAGGTCTCCTTACATTATGGTGGGGGAGCTGATGTCATTAGGGCCAGGGGAGCTGCCGACACCACCAATCCAGCCAGAGGAGGCACTACAACAGGCTGTAGCCTAGGCTGCTTCACCTCCACTGCTGCTGGCTGAGAAGCTACCTACAATGCCTCTGATTGAGAACCTACCTCCACTGCAGATGATTGAGGATCTACCTCCACTGCTGCTGGCTGAGAAGCTACCTCCACTGCCTCTGATTAAGGAGCTACCTCCGCTGCCATCAGAGAAGCTAATTTCAAAAAGCACATTTTCTGTTCATCCAATAAACCTCATTTCACTACTGAAATATTACTGTGTCCTTCAGTTATTTAATGGATCAAAATGAAATTGCTGATCAAAACACCCAATTATTTAGAAATGAAAATTATGGAAATTGTCAGGGGTGCCTAAACGTTTGCATACGACTGTAGGTAAGTACAATTTTGTATATAATTGGGTACCAAATCAAGTGAGAGATCTTTAGAAAAGATTTTGGGCAGGACTCTGAAGTAGAGAAGAAAAACCTGGTCAGTTTGGTCTTACCTATACAGGTGACTGCAAAACACACCAAGCTGAGAGGAAATGAGATCTCAGGGGACATCAGATAGACTGTAGTGAGAGCACAGTCGGTTTAACATCAGTAGCTGAGCATAACGAGGTGGAGGCAGGTGCAGCCGAATTGCAGGATACTTTTAACAAAAACAACAAGCATTAACTTAGGAAATGCAGTAGTGTCATCACACAGCACACAGCACAACAGGTGGATTCAGCACCACGGCCAGCTCCGCATCTTAAGGAATCACAAACAATTCAGTAGAATGTGGACCTGGCCGTGGTGATGAATCCACCTTTTGTGGATTTAAATCACTGCGTAAGAGCTCCCTCAAAACTTGCGCCATCTGTGGCATTGTGCTGTGTGTTGAAACTGCACATTTTAGAATGGCCTTTTATTGTGGCCACTAAAGCACACCTGTGTAATAATCATGCTGTCTAATCAGCATCTTGACATGCCACACCTGTGAGGTGGATGGATTATCTCGGCAAAGGAGAAGTGCTCACGAACACAGATTTAGACAGATTAGTGAACAATATTTGAGAGAAATGGGCCTTTTGTGTACATAGAAAATGTCTTAGATCTTTGAGTTCATCTCATGATAAATGGGGCAAAAACAAAAGTGTTGCGTTTATATTTTTGTTCAGTCTATAATAATCAACAGTGTCTTTTAGTAAGGTCCTTAATTAACCTAATACATAGACCCAGCTGAGGCAATATTTGAAAGTGCCTTGACAAGATGGAGGACTATAAAATGTGTTAAAAAGAAGTTCTCAAATTCTAGACTTCTCTAGACTGACAAAGGTGGTGTTCTAGTATTTCTCCCATGTGACATTGTGAGTCAACATGATGCTCATTCAGAAGCTAATTAAATAGATGCTCTGCTGCGCTGCCTCACCTCAGGGCTACTGCACATCGCTACAGTGACGCAGGATACACTCATCAGCCTACCGACTAAGTCATTTGTTCTCAACATACTCTAGATACATTTTTCCATTTTAGTCATTTACCAGAATCTCTCATCCAGAGCGACGTATAGCAGCAATTAGTATAAACTGTCTCGTTCAAGGACACGGTTTCGCATTTTTCGCATTGCCGTCTCAATCGAGCAAACAGGGCTTGAATCCAGCTAACATTTGGTGTTCAGATGCTCTAATCATCTAGAATATCTGTCAGGCAATCGATAGACATTAGAATGAGCAACTAGCAAACAGCAGTGCTGTAACAGTTACAATGGTGATGAGTAAACTTTATTCAGTGCCATGATTGCCATGTTTAAATTACATTCTACACAGATATTTTGGTGGCAAAAAGTAATTTCCCATGTATTTTATGTTTTAGCAGGTGTGTAAGTGTTTGTATGTGTACGGATTAAAGGATGAGAGAGAGAGAAAAAGAATGTGTTGTAAGCATGTGTGTGAATGTTTAAAGATGAGAGGCTGCTATCACATCACATGCCGCTTAGTCACACTGAAGTGTGAGAGCTTTCCAGTGCGTTTTGCTCTCTTGTGGCTGACATAGGAACAAATGGGATTAATTGAACGTTAATTAGACTATCCTTTACGGAAATAAACTTTCGCCACACTTGGAAATAGAAACATTAAGTCATTACAAAAACCAAGCCAAGTGGGAGGCTTAAAATGTTATCTCTCCATTAATTAAATACAAATGATTTCACAGCAGTAAATCAAGTGGCATCGTGTGATGGGGGAGTAAGGTGGAAATACCCATACTTGTTTATTAATAACTTAATTAAAATTATGAACACAATTACTGTCATAGGAGACACATAGATGTGTTCCAGGCTCCAAGTCGCTTGGAAAACAGCTGATTTACTGCAGCATCTATGATCCCTAGTTTAGGATGAGATCATAGTTGTATTACAGTTGACACCTGTGCGCCTAGCTGGTAACACATGCAGACAGTTCGTCACAGTTGCCAGGCTACAGATGTGTCATCCTAGCTGAGATCTCACCTGGCAGCAAGCCCACCTGGCCTCAGGTTTGAAACTCTGGGCTTGCCGTCCTTATCGGACCCCCCGGAGATGGTGAGTCCCAGGCTGCTGCCTTCCCGCTTCATCAGGTCCACTGTGGTCACCCCCCGGTAGTCCTCTACAGCAAAACATGGACAGACAGGAGATGGACAGGGTCAGGGCCAGACAGTCCATCTCACATTTCTGGTAAATGCAACATCGCCTGGTTCATTTTTAGGCTAGTGGGGCTGTCTAACTTTGATTTGTTTTCATAAAATTATATGAAAAGTACATTGGCTAATAATGTGGGATCACAGTGAATAAAATAGGCCAGCTTGGGACCCTGAGTTAGGGGAAAAGGGCTGTTGAGGGGACTTTAAGGAAAAACATGAGCAGATACGTTAGATGCTGGTCCCAGTCTGCCGCTGGACCCAGATCCACAGAGTCAGCAGCATCCATCTGGAACACCAAGCCGGTTTTTCTGAGCTGTTAGAAACACTCCTTGGTTATCTATTCCCCTCTGTCTCTACTGGTCTGTATCTTTCTCTCTACCTGTCTGCTCCATCTCTCTCTTCTCTCTCGTTCTGTCGGACTCTTTCTGTATTTCTCATTCTGACTCACTCTGTCTTTTCTATTTTTCCCCCAGTGTCTCATTTGATGATGTGATGTCAAGGATGGCAGGTTAGTTCCATAACAACTCTGTATTTAACACAATGGAATGAAATTCAGTGGATGACTTGAAAGAGGAGAAATTGATGGCCAAGGCAGACTAATCTCCGTAGTCACCCCAAATACCTATACCTCCTTTGACCGAAACTCCTTCCAGTTCACAGAAGCTATCAACTGCTATGAGCTACAAAATACTCTGAAACCCATGAAAACCGTCTCCCTCACCTCTTCTAAATCACGAGTATCAGAGCTTCTGTCTGATCACATGTTTACCCTCCCCACCCACATGTACACTACATGTGCCCATTCTTGACATAGCGCCTTATGGTTTTGCCCCATTGTTCATTTGCATGCACTAATCTGTACAGCATCTTATTTAGTGTTTGTCATTAGCAAAATATCTTTTTGCACAGTTATTGTTCAAGTTATAATTATTCCATTGGTTTGTTTTGCCTTCCCACTTTACATACCAATGAATCTACCTTTCTAATTCAGATTGCTGTTGCGCTACCTGTACATATCCTGTACCTACACCACTTACTCTGAAGATATGCACCTTGCATTTTAATATATGTATTTTTGATCCATTGTGTATTTTGTGTTTTTCTTGCACCTTTCGCGTTTATCTTGGCCAGGGCATTGTTTCAACTGAAAACTGTTCTCAATGTGCCCACCTGGTTAAATAAAGGTTAAATACAACAAAATAATGCTCCACATTCATACGTGTTGATTTCCTGAACAGAACTGAGTTCAATTCGGGGTTGACCCCTTTCTACTAAGTCAGATGGGTTAAGACAGATAAAGATCCTTCCATGGCCACACTGATGACAATTTGAAATGAAACAATGGGGTTGACCCTAACTCTGAGGGATAGCTAGCTAGTGCCTTCAGACACTGTGTTGTAGCTCATCCGTTTGGTCCTATTCTGTCTGCCTGGCCACATTGTGCTGTGCTGTCATATCACACTGAATGAAGTCCACTGGGGAAGAGGACTCCCTTACACTCGACAGGTATGCTACCATAGGCATTTTTTCTGGCTTATCCAAGCACTACCAGTCCAAGACATTCTAAACATTGCCACGTCCATCAATCAATGCACAACGGATGTGATCTTAGTTGAAACGATCCCTTTGATTACTGTGGATATTCTTTTATGTATCCGATAGGGAGGCTGAAGATGTTGAACAATGAAACAATTGAAATACAGAGAAACTACAGCAAGGTGTAATGACACTGTACCTGCAATACTGCGTCTACTGGAGGAGAGGGAGTGGTCTGTCCCACTACAGTCCCTGCTGTTGCCTTTCGAGTAGGGGACCTCATCTGGAAAAATAAGAAGGACATGTTTGTGAAAAACCTAGATTTTAGGAAAACATCTACTATGCTACAGTCATATGCAAAAGTTAAGGCACTTCTGACATTTTACATTTTCCATGATTTTCATTTATAAATAATTAGGTGTGTGGATCAGCAATTTAAATTTAATCTATGAAATAACTGAAGGACAGTAATATTTCGGTTGTAAAATGAGTTTCACTGGATTAACTGAAAATGTGCAATATGCATCAAAACAAAATTAGCCTGGTGCATAAATTTGGGCACCCCAACAGAAATATCACATCAATATTTAGTTTTGCCTCCGTTAGCAGAAATAATAGTTTCTATAGCCTGTAATGAGTGTCTGGATTCTGGATGAAGGTATTTTGGACCATTCCTCCTCGCAAAACATCTCCAGTTCAGTTAGGTTTGATGGTGTCTGAGCATGGACAGCCCGCTTCAAATCACCCCACAGATTTTCAATGATATTCAGGTCTGGGGACTGGGATGGCCATTCCTGAACATTGTTCCTCTGCATAAATGCCAGAGTAGATTTTGAGCAGTGTTTTGGGTTGTTGTCTTGTTGAAATATCCAGCCTCAACATAACTTCAACTTTGTGACTGATTCCTCAAAATTATTCTAACGTATCTGCTTGTCACGGCCAGCCCAGTGTGGGCTGGCATGGCATGAACAGAGACTGAGATTGGACTCCTTAAAATGTGTGTGGTTTATTGCTTGTTTCTGTGTATTTGTGGTTCAGTGTATTGCATGTAGTTTTCTGTTATATGTAATGACCCTTTAAGTGCTTGTGACACCTCTCTCTGGTTTGGCCATTTCTATGATAATGTTTAGGTTAGGTTAGGCCGGTATCTTGTAGATCTGATGATTGTGTTCTATTAGCCAGTTAGTTTGCTCTTTATAAATATTAGCAAAACTAGAGAGAGGTGTCGGTCATTGATAATCGGCTCTTTGTGTGAAAGGCTGTCTGGGAGCTACATCGTTTTAATGTAAGTTGTGAAAGGTGTGTTGTTGAAGTTTGGAAGTTTATGCATACGCTCTGTACTTGTAAGTTAGCTATCAGTGTCCCATTCCGTTGTGAGAGCATGGTAATATATATGGTATCGTGGTGCACTCCCATTTACTTGTTCACCTGCAACTGTCCTAGGTTGTGAAAATAGTGTGGAATGTGTTTGAGGTATGCGTACGTTCTACATATGCAGTGGGGAGAACAACTATTTGATACACTGACGATTATGCAGGTTTTCCTACTTACAAAGCATGTAGAGGTCTGTCAATTTATCATAGGTACACTTCAACTGTGAGAGACAGAATCCAAAATAAAAATCCAGAAAATCACATTGTATGATTTGTAAATAATGAATTTGCATTTTATTGCATGACATAAGTATTTGATACATCAGAAAATCAGAACTCAATATTTGGTACAGAAACTGTTTGCAATTACAGAGATCATATGTTTCTTGTAGTTCTTGACCAGGTTTCCACACACTGCAGCAGGGATTTTGGCCCACTTCTCCATACAGACATTCTCCAGATCCTTCAGGTTTCGGGGCTGTTGCTGTGCAATACGGACTTTCAGCTCCCTCCAAAGAATTTCTATTGGGTTCAGGTCTGGAGACTGGCTAGGCCACTCCAGGACCTTGAGATTCTTCTTAAGGAGCCACTCCTTAGTTGCCCTGGTTGTGTGTTTCAGGTCGTTGTCATGCTGGAAGTCCCAGCCATGACCCATCTTTAATGCTCTTACTGAGGGAAGGAGGTTGTTGGCCAAGATCTCGTGATACATGGCCCCATCCATCCTTCCCTCAATACGGTGCAGTCGTCCTGTCCCCTTTGCAGAAAAGCATCCCCAAAGAATGATGTTTCCACCTCATGCTTCACAGTTGGGATGGTGTTCTTGGGGTTGTACTCAGCCTTCTTCTTTCTCCAAACTTGTTTTCCCCTCACCTTCCTCATGATCATTGATGACCCACAAGGTGAGATCTTGCATGGAGCCCCAGACCAAGGGAGATTGACCGTCATCTTAAACTTCTTCCATTTTTTTATAATTGTGCCAACAGTTATTGCCTTCTCACCAAGCTGCTTGCCTATTGTCCTGTAGCCAATCCCAGCCTTGTGCAGGTCTACAATTTTATCCCTGATGTACTTACACAGCTCTCTGGTCTTGGCCATTGTGGAGAGGTTGGAGTCTGTTTGATTGAGTGTGTGGACAGCTGTCTTTTATACAGGTAATGAGTTCAAACAGGTGCAGTTAACACAGATAATGAGTGGAAAACAGGATGGCTTCTTATAGAAAAACTAACAGGTCTGTGAGAGCTGGAATTCTTACTGGTTGGTATGTGATCAAATACTTATGTCATGCAATAAAATGCAAATTCATTATTTACAAATCATACAATGTGATTTTCAGGATTTTTGTTTTGGATTCCATCTCCCACATTTGAAGTGTACCTACGATGAAAATGACAGACCTCAACATGCTTTGTAAGTAGGAAAACCTGCAAAATCGGCACTGTATCAAATACTTGTTCTTCCCACTGTATAACTATATCACTTTTCAGTGTACATGCCACTGTGAGCTCATTATAAGCTATATAAGTATACCCGTTGTGCACTCGCTTCTGCTGTTTCACTGCAACTGCATTACATGTAAGTTTTCCTGGATTGTCTACATTAAATACTACAAACCACCATCCCTGCTCGGTCTCCCTCTCTCTACACCACATTGCACTGTGACACTGCTAATATTGAGTGGAATCCATGCGACCCTCAACTTTAACAAGATTCCCAGTACCGGCACTGTCCACACAGCCCCACAGCATGATGAAATCTCCACTAAATTTTACCGTGGGTAGCAAGAGTTTGTCTTGGAACGCTGTGATCTTTTGCCGCCATGCACAACACCCTTTGTTTTGACCAAATAACTCCATCTTTGTTTCATCAGTCCACAGCACCTTCTTCCAAAATGAAGCTGGCTTGTCCAAATGTGGGTTTGCATACCTCAAGCGACTCTGTTTGTGGCCTGTGTGCAGAAAAGGCTTCTTCCGCATCACAGCATCTTCTTGTGCAAAGTGTGCTGAATTGTTGAACGATGCACGGTGACACCATCTGCAGCAAGATGATGTTCTAGGTCTTTGGAGGTGGTCTGTGGGCTGTTATTGACAGTTCTCACCATCCTTTGCCTTTGCCTCTTAGAAATGTTTACTTGACCTGCAACTTCTGGCCTTAACAAGAACTGTGCCTGTGGTTTTCCATTTCCTCACTATGCTTCTCACAGTGGACACTGACAGCTTAAATCTCTGCAATAGTTTTTTATAGCCTTCCCCTAAACCATTATGTTGAACAATCTTTGTTTTCAGGTCATTTGAGAGTTGTTTTGAGGCCCCCATGTTGCCACTCTTCAGAGGAGAGTCAAAGAGAACAACTACTCGCAATTGGCCACATCAAATACCTTTTCTCGTGATTGGATGCAACTGTCTATGAAGTTCAAGTCTTAATGAGCTCACCAAACCAATTGTGTGTTCCAATTATTCAGTGCTAGGTAGTTACAAGTATTCAAATCAACAAAATGACAAGGGTGCCCAAATTTATGCACCTGTCTAATTTTGTTTTGATGCATATTGCACATTTTCTGTTAATCCAATTAACCTAATTTCACTACCAAAATATTACTGTTTCCTTCAGTTATTTGATAGATCAAAATGAAATTGCTGTTCCAAACACCCAATTATTTATAAATGAAAATCATGGAAATTGTCAGGGGTGCCTAAACTTTTGCAAACGACTGTATGTTACATGCGTATCCTGGTGGGGGTGCCTGACACCAAAATATCTCCTGTCCGCCCACCGACAGCTGCCTTTTTTCCCCTTGATCCCCATTAAATGCAGGGTAGACATTAGAAAAAGCTACCACAGGAAAGGAACTCCTCCAAAAGGCACTTAGCTAACTCAAACAGAACAGCATCCAGAGGGGGTCAGTCTCAGTGACCTGTGAGGTCAAGCTGCAGTTTCCATGGTAACATCATTTGGAGTGGTTGAGAAATTGAGGCAGCTCACTTTGGGTTGTGACTTGCTGTAAAATAGAGGAGTTGTATGAACTTGCCTGCTTGACTGTGATTAGAAAATGTTGCATAGTTGTCACTAATGTTTCGATTTAGACAGTCTGATCCCAGATCTGTGTCCGCAGGCGCCGTCTACCCACACTGAACCATTAAGTCGGTGCCAAGATGGTATGTGCAGTAAATGTTAGATCTGGGAAATACTCTTCAGGAAACATGCTGTGGTTAATGGACTGTTCAGAAGAACATAACCATTTTAAGTCATTGACAACAAATGCTAGATAGGAAACAGGAAATGTCTGTTCCTTTGGGATAGTGATTTTGCATGTGGATCAGCTTCTAACACTGTACCCAGATTAGCAGTGGCCCAGTCCTTCCTGGCCATTTGAACTAGATACAGCATGGGCATGTCAGTATTCACGATGATGAGAAATCTGACGCTGCACTTTCTTAATCCCGTCCACTGAGGATTATCTTTTAACTGAGTGATTCAAACATCATATTACACACTAAAGGAAAGGCTAAGCCAAAGTTGGTTGAAAACATTTCTGAACCTGTTAAATTTGAGGTGAGCTTGGACCTGTGAAGAGTTTATATAGTTCAGCTTCCTCACTGACAGATGGAGTTGGTTCACTGTATGCTCTATAACACTGTGACAAAATTACTATTATTATTATTAAACTCCGCTTATCTTTTCCCCTATCTAGTGACAGTGACAAGTAACACATGGTAATGGAAAACAAAATGTTTCTTTAATGATACCCTGTTGTTCAGCCTTGGGCAGGAATGTCATGATATGGCTGCTGTGTTTCTATTTGCTCTGAATGGACCATCTGACGACAATTTCTCCCTCATACATACTATCATAGAACGCATGAATAAATTCTCCATATTTAATAAGGCCAGCTTCTGAACAAAATCGGTAGAAATTCTAAATATTTGTTATGCGCATTACTTATTTTCACAAAGACAAATTTACATGGAGCTTATCTAAATGAGTTTAAATTGAGGTGGCAGATATACGGGTGGTTAGAGCATGAGACAAGTAACCAAGAGTTTGAATTGAGGTGGCAGATATACGGGTGGTTAGAGCATGAGACAAGTAACCAAGAGTTTGCCAGAATGAATCCCTGAGACTGCAGTGGAAATAATTGTTTATTCTGTCCTTAAACAAAACGTTTAGTTTTACATCTTTTAGTTGCTCTGGAAATTAGCATTTACAAAGCATTTACACAAAATGTAATGTGAAATAGCTTTCAAATTTCTTACATAGGATTTTGGGGGGGGGGTTTCCATATCGTATAATCAGGTTGATGAAACCAAATCTTAACTGTGGAAAATCTGTTTAACTCACATATAAATCTAACTTGACATTCAGAAAAAAACAAAAGGAGAGCATTCATTCTATGATAATTTCCGACCTTTTGTTCACTCCCTTGCACAAATTCCCCGCACCACAGTCTTAGGGCCATCCATGCACGGCGGCCATGAGCAGAAGTAAGCGCGCCCATGGTTAGTGTGACACATCAAAGACACAGAGGAACAGGCAGTGTAATACCGCAGCTTCCTCAGGGCTCTGACAGGCCAGCAGCTGTCATTGCAGTCAAAAGGCAATGTTCGCTGTGGGTTACAGACCCTTGCATGTGACTGACTCCATGTGACCTGACGCCTCTCCACCACAAGCTAAAAAACACAGTTAGCAACACCTGAAGGGCCAATAGTAGCCCAAATACACAATTTTGGAATTGTCCTGATCGATATTGCAACCAAAAATTAGAAGACCCCCATTATCTAAACATCATTATTAATGGATTATTAAGGACCAGTTGTGCTAGTAGGATCCTTGGCTAATGTATCAAGAATCAAGTACGGAATTACAAGCACTTAAAATCTCCAAACAGGATGGTGCTAACAACATTTCTTAAAGCGGTGTGCAAAGTAATGTGACTAAAAACTCTAGTCACCCCCATTAATTTCTGGTGAGTCAATTAACTCGAATGTAATTCAGGGCACTGTATGTTATCCCCTATAGACTCAGTCAGAATGTAGGTTAAATATGGGGGCCGTTCTGACAATGGCTATAAAATCGCAATGCTATTTTCAGAAGCCAAATATTATTTATAAACTGGGCTTCACTAGACCCAGTTTGCATTGCTATACAGTATATGCCCCAATTTCTGACTTCAAACATACTCAGTAATATGAGGACCTAATAAAAAGGGCATTATATCTATAAATGCATTACTAGAATTGCATTAGAATTAGAATATTAATAGTGTGTGTAATGGGTTTGGCTGAGATCCAAATGTTTAGAAATTGAAAAACAAATACATCTAAATAAATCAAATTGTGTAAGACAACTCTAGGGGAAAGGTGCTGTGTTCAAATAAAATCTAATGACTATAATAAAGGCAAGCTAAATGTGACAGGCTGTCTATGTGATACCACTGTGTACAACTGAATAGGTATGTGATTACTAGAGATATTAAACCAGATGTACATCAAACTAGTGTTAGAAGTTGATACTCCTCATTTTCAGATACTATTACAGGAGCTACCCCCTCAATTACAATGACACTAGTAGGATGCACAACTACAAAACAACCATGATATCATTCATTCATTTCATTGCAGACAGTGAGAGTCCGGCAGTCTTACCAATGCTGCTGTTCTTTGCCTCTCTCCTTAGACCACACAGCATGGCTGCAGTCCTGTCAGAACATCCGACCTGAGAGGCAACAAAGTGGTTCTGCTGTAGCGGTCAGACCCAGGATACGTAGCGGTTATGTTGTAGTGGTCAGACCCAGGATACGTAGTGGTTATGCTGTAGTGGTCAGACCCAGGATACGTAGTGGTTATGTTGTAGTGGTCAGACCCAGGATACGTAGTGGTTATGTTGTAGTGGTCAGACCCAGGATACGTAGTGGTTATGCTGTAGTGGTCAGACCCAGGATACGTAGCGGTTATGCTGTCGTGGTCAGACCCAGGATACGTAGCGGTTATGCTGTCGTGGTCAGAACCAGTCTCACCAAGTCTCAAGCTATCTCTGTTCTAGATGAAAAGTATAACTTGGGTAAAACTAGGATACAAATTCTAATCCACAGATGTCTTCATCTTTGTCATAGAACTGCTACAACTTAGTAAAAATAAATTGAATTCAAACAATCCTGTTGTTGCAGAAGTAATTCCCACAGACAGCTGGAAAGCAATGACATGAAATGATCAACGCAGCAGACGTATCCTAACCTATCCTTCTCCTTGCAACGTGCTGATGTTCCTTTTTGAGGTATTTTCTGGTTGCTCTTCCTCTTCAGATGGATGATTCGTCACCCTCGTTCACTCACACACTTGCATACCAGCTCACACACACACACAAAAACACACACACAAACACACACACACACACACACACACACACACACAAACCTTCATACACAGCCTCAGTGAGTGTGTTGGAAAGGATCTCTCTCTCTCTCTCTCTCTCTCTCTCTCTCTCTCTCTCTCTCTCTCTCTCTCTCTCTCTCTCTCTCTCTCTCTCTCTCTCTCTCTCTCTTGCTCTCGCTCTCGCTCTCGCTCTCTCTCTGCCAGAGGGGTGTGATGAAGCAGTTGTGCCCCCTCCCCACACACGACAGTCACACCCCCCCTACACACAATCCCTACAGTCAAGCACACAATTAATGCCACCCCCACATCCATTGTTGCTTTGAGCCAATACAAAGGCAAACCACCAGCGGTAACACGTTTTCCACACTAGCCGACAAATAAGAAGGGTTGATCTCACTGTACCCCAGCAGTCATACAACTCATGCACACACACGCTCACATACACGTGCTCATATACACACAGGTTAGCAAATATCTGCCGCTCTTATCCCTCACATGCATTCAATTTCGTTTTCCGTTCTGACAGCTCATCAGAGTGAACATGTACTTAACACAAGCATCCCAGCCAGTGAATGAATGCTGCAAAAAAAGAGACTGTGATGTTCAGTGAAAAGCTCCAACTGCTGACCAGCAAATTCTGCCCTGGAATGACTATGAATCAAACCAACAATGTGCTTTTTCTATTTCAATCTGTGGAATATGTGAAGCGTTGAGCGAGTTTATTCCTTTTTCTGGGTGAGAGGGCAGTGCCCCCCTCTACTGCCCCCCTGCCCCAGTGCTGCCTGATCCCCCCCCCACCCAGACACAGAGGGGGTTACACGGCTGATGACTTGTTGAGAGCCACACCTGTCTTTCCATTTGTCATTCTCACATGCTCCCAACTTCCTGATGACCCCCCCAAAACACGCACAACCTGTCATAGCCTGAAAATGTACCCTCTCTCTCAATGGAAACTTTGCCATTATCTGACAGCAGAAAAATGGCATCAAAAGCCACACAAAAGCCCTAAACAGTTTCTTAAGGGGAAAACAAAGCTCTGACAGAAACATTACCTAAAGCCACCCAAACAACTATGAATTCCACACAGATGTGGGTGTCCGCTAAAGGAAAAATCAAAGGGCTAGTCAATTAACTTTCCATGTGCAGTGCAAATATGTCTTTAATCCTAAAATATTATGGGGCATTGCACTGACCAGAGACTGTCAAACAACTACAAACAAATGCTTTTCTCCATTGTAGCATGTCACCTCATTAGTCGACAATTTACAGTGGACAAAATACTCTTTGGCAGAGATAATTTCCTCAGAGAGTTTTGTCTTTAATACCCCGTTTACTCTGTGGCGTTTCAGAGCGAAACTAATTAATTTCTTACAGGATAAAGAGACACAGCGATGTGTGTTGGTATTATAAACCCAGGAGAAAAAACTAAGCAACAGAATTTGGTTGATTATGTACAGTTAGTATTAGAAACACACCCACACAGTGTACCGTAGCTATGTGAATTCTTTTATTTTACTTACAGACCAGAAGGAAAATCAATTACAATGTGATTTTTACATATAAACAATGATGAGTAATAGATTAAATGGGAAGTGAATAAAAATATGTTTGACATTCTGCGTGAAATCAATATGCAATTTGCAGTTTTAAAGTAAACAGTGCGATTGCCTAACATTTAGATTAAAGATGTATTACTTTCCAACCAAGGAAAATAACCTAGGCTAATAACGTAGGCTTAAATTTCTAAGTACCTTTGTGGAGAAATATGGGGTCAAATGAAAATGTTGCTCTCATTGAAAGTGCAGTAGAAACAATACACTGAGTTATTTGTTGAGCCAGTGTGGGAACACATAGCTGATCATAGCGCCATCTTATGGCTGATAGCTTTAGCTGCGAATACATCTACCAAAAGAATGCATCAGGGATAACAGACACTTGAGTCAATACACCAGTCACTGTATGACTTAAAAGATGGACCAGGGAAAGTGAACATGACTCATAATTCAGGGGAAATCACTACATAATGGTCAAATATGATCCCCACAATGGATAAAAACAACTTTGGAGGGAGATGGATTATCTAATTTTACCAACACCAAATAGATGTGAAATTCTAGGTATTTTTCTAGCTGTTGTAATTATTCTTTATTGTAAATTGCTGAAAACAAACCCTTCACAAAATAGTGTACATTTTCTCTAAATTCCTTATGGACAACAATCAATGTGCTTGTTCTCATTCTGTTATTATTCCCTGAATTGTAATTAAGGCACACTAGATCTGTCTGTAAATAAGTTGTTTGTCTCAGTGAAGATGGTGTGACATCATCCAAGTGTGTTTAATGTAGCAAAACATCTTGTCAAACATCTCTGATGTGAATCCAGCTTTATAACGCATTCATTGCAATGTACTATATATTCTCTGTTTTACAGTATTTTGTCATTGTGAGTTTTGGTTGTCACAGCCGGAGTTACAGAGAAAGTAGTTTACAATTGGTGTGGATTTTTTCTAGAAAGCACACTCAGTGGCATCACTGGAATGCAAGGATGAGTTTGGTTTGATGAACACAAACCACTGTTTTCCACTGTTTACAATTTCTTTTAAGGCCCATTTCACTTTAACCTCAAATAGTCTTTGGTTGTACCTATAAAACTAAAACTGAAACTGCATATTACATTTTAAATTGTGCTAAATTATTAAAACAATTCCATGTGATTGCTTTTCACAAAGTGTATGTTAAAGGGAATAGAAGGGCAGTGACTTCTACAGTAAGTATGTTAGTTAATCTGTTCTATTACCGCAGATGCTGGTAGGTTAGGCATTTACAAACCCTCCCAAATAACACATGAGCGATCCCTACTGTACCGTAACAGCCTGCATGCCAGGCTGATACATTTGCTGCACCTGGGTACCCTCTCAGAGGACTGGATTCTTCTGGCTAAGGCAGTAGATCAAATAGAGTAGCTGTGTGTAAAACCCATTTAAAATCCTGAATGCTTAGTGGCTGAAAGCCTCTGTATATTACACTCAAGAAGATGACAAAACAGTTGACAATTAGTTTAAAACAGCAATAAATCAGCTATCGAATTTGGTGTATATGGCCAATATACCGTGGCTAAGTGCTGCATCCTGGCAATCCGTGTTGCATCAGGCTTGACAACAGCCTTAAGCCGTGGGTTACTGGAAAAATTGAACCCTTCATGGCTTATTGCTTAAACTAACTTCAGAAACAAATTATGTAAACTCATTGCGTTCTCAAAAAAACATATTAACATTGTTGAGTAAGCATTACCTTTGGTCCTGCCTTTGATTACTCCGAGCCGACACCTGAGTGAAAAGGAGAACATCCTCCTCTTTGCTCCGCGTGCTCCTCCCTTTCTCATGGACTCTGTCTGAGAGAAGGCCACGGTGAATAGCTGTGGGGTGGGCGCTCGCCACTTGCCACATATCACCCTGCCCGACATGTTCATTTTCTGATCACAGAAGGCAAAAGCCGTGTACTCTGTCGTCAGTCTTCTAGCTCGGTCCTTCTCTAGAGTCCCCACCCTAACTGGAACGGATCCAATGTTCTCAGGTGTGTCTGAATTAGACTAAGGAGGAGAAAAGGAAAACAACAACAATCACAGGGAATATTGTGAAAGATAAAGTGGATATGTACCTTCATCCACCTATATATATTCATCAACCAACCCATCATTGTCTGTCTCTCTCGTGACACAGTTACACACGCACACTCAAAATGTGAATATTTAAAATGTTTTTCATTGCTTTACTTTTCAGGTTGGGTTATATAAGTATAGTGTACATTGTTTGTGCAGATGGATCACAGGCAGTGGGTTTTACATGAACAGATGGATGGGAGTTGTGATGGCATAACCCTGCCTTGCTACCAGAACGCAATGGAAACTTTCACCACAGGAAGCTGGATGAAGACACTGGCTACTGTCTGTGCCCTTCCTCTGTCTCCCCCTACATAGCCGCCTCACTAGATTCTGCTCCCTACAGAGAAAATGATCAAAATCCCCCACAAAATATTAGGGCTACATCACTTACATTTAGCACCATTTAATATCCACTGTGGTTTGATTATGTTGGTCCTTTGCTTCAGGTTAACAATCATGTTTGTTTTGTAGTTTGCCATATTATTTGACCTTGTACTGCAATTTTTCCTCCTCAATGTTTCCTTTAATATTATTATTTAGGTGAAGTAACTTTGTAAATGTTGGTTTTTGAGCATTGTGAAGAATCAAAACCTTTGGGGAACAAAAAAGAATGCTGGCATGAGTTTTGGGTGTCCTACATAAACCTGGGTCCAATTAGCAAAATAAAAATGAAGCTTGGTTTGAATGCAATTGGTTTTGATTGCAAATTAGATTTTCATACTAATCACTGTATTTAACTTGCTCTCATGATGATCAAGTAATTTAGTGGCTTGATTTGCCAGAAAAAGAGAAAAAAATCCTTCATCTTCAGTTTCCCTGGTGAATCCATTCATCTTATGGGACACGCAACTCATTTGGGCATTGCAGAAATCCTTAACTTTTCCATAGACATTTCCATTGTTGTAGATATTCCCGTCAGAACGGTGCCAAGCAGCAGCTTGGATCATCACAGTGTGTTGGAAAGGGTGACGGCATAACAGGCCGAAGTGGCATTAAGCTGTTAGCCCAAAAAACACACAGATCTCAGGACTCCACCATCCTGCCACCTCCTCCCAATGGTGATTTGGAAATTCACAACAGTTAGGTTTCTAAGAAATCTCACAAAACTAGTTAAAGCTTTTATACTAAAGCCTATAATAAGGAACTTAGGGCAGTAAAGAAATAGCCAGGAGAATATACACATTCAGACATCTGTTTTATTGAGAAATAATGGCTGGATCACTCATTCTCCTCGCTGTGTCTGAGTCTGGCATTTGGGTTGGTGATCTTGATTGCCAGCTGGGCTGCTCTTTCTACAATCAGCTTCCTCTTTTTGTAAGACACATTGTGGGCAATCTCAGCAGCATGGGTCCTACAGTGAAGGGAACACGGTGGTTAATGACAAAGACATTAAGTGCCATGCAAGACCTCACTCTCACTCAGCACAGGTGGATTTCACACAAGCTACAGAACCAAAAGAGAAAGATCAGCCTTTTAATTGTTCAGCGATCAATGCAAACTACCTTCAAAAATGTATTCGCATTAATTAGGAGATTTGTGGATAACATTTCTGTTAGCAGCCAGACATGCATTGATCTTTTTCATATCATTTATTTGAAAAAATAGTACAATGGAAGAGTGCAACAACCAATCAGTGGGCAGAATATTGAAGGGCACAGAGGACCTCAAGGCACCTATAAACAATGAGAATATTACAATGCCAAACACCTCCTGAGGCCCGATGAAAATGTGACCAAAATTTATGGCACTGACATCCAAAGACAACCCTTCAGACATTCTTTACATGCCCCTCCAAATAGATCATCAGTAATGAGTCATATCCAAGTGAGTTATTGTTTTCCTCGGTTCTTTCTTGATTCAATTTTACTCTTGTGGCCACGTCCGGGGATGTTGGGTTTAAACATCTTAATAACACTGACAACCGTGCTTACAGGAACATCAAGCTTTTTGTGATGGTGTTGAAGCCTTTACGCTGTTCATGCTTGGCTATTACCTTTTTCTATCGTTCTCAGACAAAGGTTTCCTTCACCTTTTCAAGTTCAGTGTGATACACAAAGTGACCTAAAATAAGCAGAGTGAGTACTTTCTATTTAAACTGGCTAAATGAAGGATTATGCCTTTGAAAACACCTGTGATACTAATTCAATGAGAATGGTCTGCTTGAGGTATCACTATAATTCAAATATTTCATACACTTTCTAAAGGGTATCAATCATTTTGGCCAGGCCATTTTAAAATGTCTTTATTGCATTAGCAAGAATTCAGTTTCTCACTGCTTCTTCGTTTTGTTCCACTGCAAACCAAAGACATGCATGTATGGATGACAAAATATATTTTAATCAACACTTTTCAGGGCGAATTATGAATTATTTGAATAAAACACAAGGATATTAATATTTTCGGCCAGGTTTATATATTCCCGTATGTATGTTAAATTTGTAGTTATAATGAGTGTTAGATATACAAAAACAAACTGTAAGATCTATTGGGCAGCCCGGCTCTATGTTTTCAATTGTAGCAGCTACATGAGTTATATTAGACTACTATGTTGATTTGATAGGGCACCACTGTCTCTCCAGCAGTGGCCTGGAGATATGTACTGAGCATGCTCCAATGTAGGCTACTTGCGCCCCTGACTTCAACAATGTGGCCAACGCTCATCATGTGGCGTTGTCAGCGGTCACCTTAGTAGTCACTATTCCTATTTGCCACTGGGTGAGAGCAATGTATAGTTTTAAGTGCAGAATTGTGTGATGTGTTGATAGAACAAAACTATCATCAGTTAGCTCTGGGAAATGATGAGCTAACAACTTATTTATAGACCAAGACATTTCTATAGCACCCTACTCCTAACCCTAGTGTATGTGCATGACTCAAGTTCTACTCTGTCACTGCCCTAAATTACATGAAATACCTTCTGAGGTAACTATTTTGTAAAACCGAAATATGTGAAATATGAACGTATGAGAGGGTCAATTACGTTTGTAGGGAACTAATTTGAACACTCAAATAACGTTAAATAAGAACATACGAAGATCATGACGTAGCATGTAAATAGCATAGTTTTCGCTAGGGTGGAGTTCGGGGATGGTGGATGGGCGTATAAATCTGCGACTTGTATGCCAGTGTTCGCGAGTTCAAATCCAGACCGGCACTTTGTGTGTGTTGTGTTCTACATTGCTTGCATCATACAGACAGGCGATTGTCGGTTTTTGTAATGTTAACCCTAACCTTAATTCTAACCTTAACCTCAGTAATGTCATGCCTAACCTTAACCGTTAGTATCCTCCTACCTAACCTTAACTGTGAATGTTGCAATATAATTTTGAACGCTATGGAATGTATGGAATGTTCTCGCATAAACCTGCTAAATGAAATGTACCGGAGCAGCGTAATTGCGATACAAATATAGCCTAATAACGAGATGTGCAGTTCAAACGTAAAAAACCCTAAATATGTTGGCATATAACGTAATTCAGGTTTTCAAAATAGTTTCCTGAGAAGGTAATTTGAGAGAAATTCTGAGATGTACGGTTGCTCTGTCAATATAACCCCTTTAACACATGAATTCCTTGTAAATAAGGAAAAGACCTTGCCTGGTTCCAGTCCCTGAATCGCTAGCCACTCCCACTTTTAGAATTTTTGTTTGGGCGATTCAGGGTCTGCCATCGCTTGCTTCAGTTGAACTTTAGTCAGTTGTCTCAGCGAACGAGCCAATCAGTGTAACTTACCTGACTGAGGGGGTTGGTCAACGGTGTGATGAAATTAATCTGAACCTGAGAGATGGAGATGACAACAACAGCTGCAATGCTAGCAATGGAAGAAATGACAATGACAGATAGCATGGATGTTGCTATTGTAGTGGAATAACAATGTTTACAGGACCGAATATGGCCGATTCAACAGCTGGTTCTCTAACGTCCCTAGAACCACAGCAGAAAATTGCATTGAAGGTGTTCATGTAATTTATAAAAAACGGTCAGTAATGTGACGCATAGTGACAATGCTATCAACAGTGTTGGGTAGTTTGTTTACATTACATTAGCCAGTTGATGGTTGAGTCACAAAGACGTAATACTTTTATGATTGGTTAGGAGATGAGGACTAGGTCTTTGACAACGCCCATCTTGGAAAACGGCTGCTATGGAAGAAAATTCAGATCAAATAATGGAGTGAAACTGAATGTCATATTCAGTTCTAAATATCAGACTAGAGAAGCCCTATACTTTTAAATTATTCACACTGCAATTATTTTGTAACTAATTATACATGTGTTCGATTAACCGATACTGAAAAAAGTATTGCGATACCTGTTTAAAGAGCACAGCTTCAGAGGAGGACATTCCAATGATTGAAGACCTCACAGCTGTCTGACAAAGAGGAGGTTTCTGTCTGACAATATTGGTCAGTAACAGTCGTGTTGTGTTGCGAACAGCTTCAGAGGAAACACAGAGCCATGCACTTAAAAGACCTTGATCTGGACAGGGAGAATCTTCCCTAACAAAGAGTCTTAAGTGGTAGCAGAGCCCGTCTACGGAGAGCCTGTCCACTCCCTATTAAAACCCATTGTACCGAATTTGGTTGCAGTTCCACCAGAGTTCCACTGGGGGTGATCGCATGTGAGTGCTAAATGAATGGGAGTCTATGGAGCTAAACGGCTAGATTTTTCTCTTTCGCCTGACTGTCGTTGAGAAATCTCAAATTTGATTGTAGTTTTTGCAAGTTCAACATGGATTATAGGTTGAAAGTTGAATGAACGAGTACTTATGTCCTTTCGATTTCTTACAGGTTGAGTCGTTGTTGCCCATAAACATGCTAGCACTCTGCTAATTAATGCTGATTGGTCAGTGAAGGACAGATTACGACCAGAGATTCTGCTTGATGGCATCTGAAGCGGAACCAGCCCGTCTACCGGCATTCTCTGATAATGTTAAGGTGGACTTTTTCACCAACGTTATTTTTTTTGTCCGCAGCAACTTTTTTTGGGTTGCTGGCACTTTTATTTGCATGTCGTTTTTGTATGTACTGTGAAATCTACATGGGAAATAAACTGAATTTGAGTACTTGTATTATTCCTCTACCGGGGTAAAGTTGTTTTTCTTTTTGATATTCAAGAGAGATTCGACAGCTCTTCCCATGTGACTCGGAGATTCGTATGCGATTCTTCCCCAAAAACCATTAAAATGTGCTAGGAACTTGTGTAGGACATTTCACACTATCAATCAATCGGTATCGTTACCCAGAATTGGGCAGCGATGTCTACAAACTGTTGCGGCCAGCGAGCCTGCGGTGAAAAAGTGCAGCCGAGAAGTGGTTTCTTAGGGAGCGTCAAAAAAGTGCAATTATGGTTTAGAAGAAAAGCATAGAATCTATTCTTACTAAACAGATGTGAACATGCAACTAATTACAATGAGTTAGGATTGACATGTCCAACTTTCACAAAACAAGATTTGAAGCTATACTGATCAACATTGTAATAACAATGCATGTTCAACTTTTTCTACAATATTTTATAACGGTTTTCTTGCATTAACAGGTGATGACATCACCATGGTGGTCTGGTCATTATGGTTATGAACAAACAGTTTTTCTCTTTGTCAACAAGCTGTTTTTCCATTTATTTTTGTAATAGCTTTTTTGTTTTAAATCATAGGGACTTCAAATCAATTTTGTTATGTTCAGTTGGACACTGGGTAACTTTCACAACCATCATTTGGACCCCTAGTGGTCAATTAGGGTATCCCCAAAGTGCTTTTCCACTTCTTTTTGTAATAGCTTTTTTGTTTTAAATCATAGGGACTTCAAATCAATTTCATTATTTCCAATAAGGCACTTGGCAGCTTTCACAACCATCATTTGGAGCCCTAGTGGTCAATTAGGGTATCACCAAGCTGCTTTTCCTCTTCTTTTTGTAATAGCTTTTTTGTTTCAAATCATAAAGACATCATACAAACTTCATAATGTTCAGGTGGACACTGGGCAACTTTCACAACCTTGATTTGGACCCCTAGTGGTCAATTAGGGTATCAACAAGCTGCTTTTCCTCTTCTTTTTGTAATAGCTTTTTTGTTTCAAATCATAGGGACTTCAAATCAATTTCATTATTTCCAATAGGGCACTGGGCAACTTTCACAACCATCATTTGGACCCCTAGTGGTCAATTAGAGTATCAACAAGCTGCATTTCTACTTCTTTTTGTAATAGCTTTTTTGTTTTAAATCATAGGGACATCAAATCAATTTCATTATTTCCAATAGGGCACTGGGCAACTTTCACAAACATCATTTTGGACCCCTAGTGGTCAATTAGGGTATCAACAAGCTGCTTTTCCACTTCTTTTTGTAATAGCTTTTTTGATTTAAATCATAGGGACTTCAAATCAATTTCATTATTTCCAATAGGGCACTGGGCAACTTTCACAACCATCATTTGGACCCCTAGTGGTCAATTAGGGTATCAACAAGCTGCTTTTCCACTTCTTTTTGTAATAGCTTTTTTGATTTAAATCATAGGGATTTCAAATCAATTTCATTATTTCCAATAGGGCATTGGGCAACTTTCACAACCATCAATTGGACCCCTAGTGGTCAATTAGGGTATCAACAAGCTGCTTTTCTACTTCTTTTTGTAACAGCTT
>JACXGM010002451.1:0-30794 GCA_016801145.1 Umbra pygmaea
TCCTCATCCAGAGGGCCTGGACGCGCGCACACGCACACGCACGCACGCACGCACGCACGCACGCACACACACACACACACACACACACACACACACACACACACACACACACACACACACACACACAGATGTTGTGAAGGTGCAGGACACTAACTTAACAATTGTCAGGATAGTACAGAGGTGCTGACATTGAGCTCACATCCAACATCATGATAAAAATGTGCAGTACACTGAGCACATTACCATCATTTAGGAGACCTTGGGCTGTATTCTTTTTGCTATATTACTGGATCTGATAAATGCACCTTTCTTTTGCTAGATGTCAACATCGTAATGCTGCTATGTGATATTGTTCTTCAGAAAATGAATTAATTGTGAAGGAGGTGAAAAGGTGAATTTAGCCATGACAGAAATATATTGCTGTTTTAATTGGGTTGGTCCAAAAGGATTTTCTTAATGAGAAGGATGTTTGCTGGATTCAAACTTGCACTCAAAATCAAAGGTAACAATCAAAATCACAGGCAGATCCAACTTGCGTAGATTTTATCACAGAAACTCATAATGTGAATAAGTAGTGTGTATGGCCCCCACATGCCTGCAGGCACTCCTGAAAACGTCTGGGCATGCTTTTGATGAGACAGCATATGGTGTCCTGGGGGACCTCCTCCCAGACCTGATAAGGGCATTAGTAAGAGCTTCTGGATACTGTGGCACTACTTGGCAGCATCAGATGCACAGATACAAAACATCCCAGAGGTTCTCAGTTGGATTCAGGTCTGGGGAATGTAAAGGCCAATCAATGGAATTGATGTATTCATCATCTAGGAACTGCCTACACTCTGGGCACACAAGGCCAGGCATTGTCCTGCACCAGGAGGAACCCAGGGCCTACTGCACCAGCATAAGCTTTGACAATCATGCCGGATGATGTTGCAGGCAGCATAGTGTTCACCACGACATCTCTTTAACATCTGTCGCATGTGCTCAGTGTGAATCTGCACATCTTAGAAGAGAATGTGGCGCCAATGGCAGACCTGCCAAATCTGGAGTTCTCTGGGGAATGTCAATTGAGTTGCACAGTGCTGGGCTGTCAGCACATATCTCACTAGAGGATGTAGGGCCCTCATGCCACCCTCATGGAGTCTGTTTCTGACAGTTTGGTCAGAAACATGCACACCAGTAGCCTGCTGGAGGTCATTTTGTAGGGCTCTGGCAGTGCTCCTCCTGTTCCTCTGCAAAAAGGAGCAGATACCGGTCCTGCTGCTGGGTTGTTGCTCTTCTATGGCTCTGTTCAGGTCTCCTCATGTAATGGCCCATCTCCTGGTATCTTTTCCATGCTTTTGAGACTGTACTGGGAGACAGCAAGCCTTCTTGCATTGGCACGTATGGATGTGTCATCTTGGAGTAGCTGGACTACATGTGCAGACTGAATGACCTGCAGGTACCCCCTAATGCTACCAATAGTGACAAGGACACTAGCAAAACTTGAGAAGAATCAGTCAAGATGGATAAGGAGATAGCAATTGTCCGTGCCCACCTCCTGCAAAACCATTTACTTTTTGTGAGTTGTCTTGCTGTTGCCTCTACAGAGTATCTGAAATTTTATTGACTTGGTATTATATTTTGATGATTGCGTTTTCCCTTAATTATTTTGAGGAGTGGATTTTTTGCAGGGTTACAAAATGAAATGTGTCCACCAATCAAAGAGAGGAAAGGGCAGCAGCATGACAGTCCACTGGTGGTTAATAAAGTCAAACAACAAAACTGTCCCTCAGGACGATCTGCTAGAAACTATCAGTAACCAGGCACTATGCACGCGGCCAACACATGCATATCAGTTACCTATATCATAAAAAAAGATCTACTTGATCAAACATAGACATAAGTGTATTACAAATTATTATGGGTTTTCAAATAAATAGTTGATAAAGTCGCTTGAATGGGTTGACAAAATTTGCGTCTACAATTTGGTCAAGCCTATACGAAAGTAAAGCGCGCAGATATTGTGTGTTTACGCAATATCGCAATACAATATCTTACTTTTTTACTGAGTGTAAATATAATAATGCCTGGGAAACTTTCTTGACGGTACGGCGGCCTCACTCGCCTTTAGAGCGGGTTTCCTTCAGAAATAAAGTCCCCTGCACTGGGCCTGCTACAACCACCCCGGATAAATCCACGATATACATTTTGCTCGTTATAAAATAGTTGAGAGTTTACCGGCTAACAATAACGACGCATTTTTCTCTGCCCACCTTCTACGATTTCTTCTATATCGTCATCGCTGTCCATTGTGGCCCTGGATCAAAATCGACGATAATTTAAGTGTTGGAGTCGCCTAATGTTCTGTACTTCATCTGCCAACCACACCACTGCTCCCCGCTGATATGTCCTCTTCAGCTAAGAAGCGCTGACATCATCCCAAATATTGCCTGTCGGTTAGTGTCCAATCAAGCATGCAATGGGGTTCGGGCATAGATCTAGCGTGCATCAAGCATGATATCAGTGGAAGGCTAATTCTAAAAATAGATAATTATATTTATGCTTTTGGTTTATATTCTGGTGACATTGGGGTATGGCTACCTCACCTGGGCAAGCAAGATTCGGGATGGCGAAAATTACATGAGAACATTTTTGACATACCCCCAATAAATCAAGTTGAAAAAAATGACATTCTCTTTTAAGGCCAATCTTTCTCCTTAAAAGTCCATTAATTTGGATGTGGCTGTCAGCATAACTTAATGTGTGTTTGTGTGTGAACACGTACAGTACAACCCTTACATTAAAAAGCAATGCTAGCTTAGGCTGGTGAAGATTCTAGTAATTCATCATTGACACCCATGCCCAGACAGTCATTTTTTTCTATTCCTTTTTTTATTGGTAGAGCCTGCCCAGGGTAAGAGCGTAGAAGTCAGACTAACGTCCCTTGCAACATGGCTTTCTAGCATCACCTTGTGTACAGATCAGGTGCCTTAATAGGAAGTATAGTTGGTGATTCCTTTCTGCACATGTTCTGACTTCCATTCTCTACCAATTTGTGTTGCCCATTGCTGGGGCTCCATGCAAAGTCAGAGAAGCTGTGAGCAGAATTTAACCAATGGCCACTAGTAATAGTTGTCCTTTGAAGCAGTGACTTATTAGCTAAGCATGGAGCTCATGGGACTTTTAGTTATTGAAATGTGTTCTCCAGGCAGATCTGCTTTGGAGGCAGAAGTCATTTGATTGGTTGATTCAAAACTGAGGGCGGATCTCACATAAAGTTTAATTTTGATTTATAATTACGATTTAGATATATAATATAGCACAGGATTACATTTTAACACTCCAGTGTGGTTAAGGTTAGGGATAAGGTTAGGTGTACGGTTAGATAAAAAACTGAAAAAACTATGCTCATGCAGCTGAGAAAAGAGTAAAAAGAGAGTTTTCTAGAAGCAGCTTTTAATAACAAGCCTAGACAGTGAAGCAGGCTAATTTGTTTCTGTGAGTTTCATGGGGCGATGCACATCATCAGGTGGGATTTGTCCACAGGGATGTCCCAATCTGTTGGTATTCTAGCGATGCCCTCGGGCAGGGAGAGGTGTCAGTCGATTGAAGAGAAATGCCTTTGACAGACTACATTTATGCAAAACATCTCTCTAGTCAATGTTGGGTAATAGCCAATAAAATGCCATGTCATCACCCTGGTACCATTAGCCAAGTGGTAGAATACCAAAGCAGTGTAGATAGCCCCATACCCTACACCAACAACTCTTGAATGGTGTTTTACATCATCACATTTAGTGTAGCTGCAAGTGAACTTGCTATGGAGTACGCTAAATAACTACGCACCACAATGAGGTTCACCTATCACTACAGTTTGGTCAAGTTTAAAATATACAATATAGTCTGCACAAATACATATGTTAACAGTAAGCAGTGACCACAGAATACTACTTGAAGATGAAAGTGCGTTATATTTATGAATCTCATTGTCCGTTAATTACGCTTTGCGGAAACATGTTGTTCTGTAATAGATGTGGAACGTAGAAAACGTTATCAAAAAACACATTTTATCTACAATATGAGCGCTTGAGTTCGAGACTGTCTTGCTTTCTGTATTGTTTCTAGTACAGTAGCCTCCCTTTATAATAATCTGTCTTTCATCACCTCCTAGCGGACACACGAGGAACATCACACGAATAAGACACCAGACACATTCTGAACATCTGCTGGCAGCATTCTTTTATTTTCCTTGATATTTTCGAAATTGAGCACAACATTGAATCATTTTCTTTGTCTTTGAGGGTAAGTTTCATCTTGCCTCACCATTTAGATTCTTGGTATTTAACTGTTTTTGCGGAACATAGCTAGTTGAATGAGTAAATGAAAGACAGGCCTGTCAGGGTTTGTTATTGTTTCCCAGCTGGTCTGTTGGTGAAGTACATCAGCTAGCTATGCCTACGTAGCTACATTAGCTAACCGGCTAGCTAGCCTGCTTTTGCCCTGTACGCTGGTAGAAGAACATGATTTTTTAACATGATGTCCAACAACAGTACCCAATGCTCAACGTTAAAGTATAAAATACATTTTGGTACGAAGTAGCTAGCAAGCTAAAGCCTTTGGGTTTTAGTTAAATTTGCATTTGTGGTTGCGGGGCGGCCAGCTAGCCGTGCATGTTTAGGTAGCTAGCTAATGTTAGCCGCTAAGCTAACTGATGAATACTACTTCTAGCCTGGTAAATACAGTTGAAAGGGTAACATATAGACAGCCAGGTATTCAGAGTAAAAACATAAAGTGGAAATGTGTCGTTCAAACATCGTTTTTGGTACAGTGCTGATGGGGCGAGGCTGATGTAACCACTCTTATCAAATGATTGATGCAAAAACCTTCAAATGACCAAATATTTGTTATTACAGATGTTACATTGTTTTTACAAACCAAACATTCAATCAATGTCATATTTTAGGTTATGGTGGGGTATAATAGTAGAACTAAATGTGGAAGCATTTGTATATTCCTCAAGAATGGGACAATAAATGAATTTCCAGTCACAAAATCCATGGAGCAATCCCAGACTGTCACTTCAAAACAGTGACAACAGTATGTTTTAAACCATAATGTTGGCAGAGTGAAACCATTGATTGTATTTAAATTTACACCCAGTGAGTCAAACATACACTAAAACTGTTTAAACAACGTATATGTGCCATGTTGTCACAACATATTTAACAGATGCCCCATATTTGTTCCACACTTTCAGTGTCCTCTAAGTTGCAGCCCTGCATTCCAAAAAGGAAGACGAGTACTTCGCCATGAGCTCAGATGGGGACGGTAAGAGAATAGCTGAAGACTGGCTTCACACATTTCTTGGAAAACACGCAGCACTATAAATCCTCATTGGTATGTTTGCAGAACTGGATGTGTTTGTGTTGTAGGTGACTTGGAGAATCAGGTTGAGCTGGAAGAAAAGACCAGGCTTATAAACCAAGTGTTGGAGCTTCAGCACACTCTAGAAGGTGAGCCAGGGGGACGTAACCAGACAGACGGGAGCAGCAGTAAGTAATGTTAGTTTCTCAAACTAATTTGAAGTGTTGTCATTATTAGACCTGTCATCCCGTGTGGATGCGGTGAAGGAGGAGAACCTGAAGCTGAAGTCTGAGAACCAGGTTCTGGGTCAGTACATCGAGAACCTCATGTCTGCCTCCAGTGTGTTTCAGACCACGGACACCAAGAGCAAACGGAAGTGAGGGCCCAGGCAGGAAACCTCCATCTAGGTCGGACCACTTCCCCACACTAACTGCCCTGAACTACAGCTGGTAGAATTTAAGCCTTTATCATCATGATAACCCTAGGCCCTCCCCTCACTTTGCTACCTTTACAATTTTTTACAGTGAAAGCTCATTTGTCAAATGTTTACGTTGGATTACTAGCTTATTTTGTATTTATTTTACAGTATTGCGGTCATTGTTACACGGTTGTATCCAATCTTGTTATTTTTGGGTGGATACAGTTATCTGTTACTGTTTGTAACCTCACCTGGAGGAAGCAACACAAACAGTGTAATTTCAGATTGCCTAGTATTGTATTTAATTATATTCTGTTAGATTTTAATATTGTTTGTTATCCTTATTGTTAGACTTTTAGATCTTGGCTAGGTTGCAATTACAATGGCTTCTCTAACCAGAAAACATTTTCATCAAACACACTGCTAAAACTGAGTTAAGCTTCTGTCTTTTCTAAGACCAGTTGTCATCGAAAAATTACATCACTCTTAAGGCCTCGGCACATGGAAGAGCAGTATTCATTCATTCATTCATTCAGAAACCCATTAATTTCGATGAGTGACGTGGCTGCCCTCCTTAACTGCTGCGCACCTCTCTAAACTACAGTGGAGCCGCTGCAGTCAAAGTTCACATTTGAATTTTGGCCCCGATGCCCCTGACATCTTGAAGAGCAAATAATCGGATTACAGTTTGTCGTCATATTGTTCTATGAACCTAAACGGAGGAACTGATTTGTGTGTATAGTATTCTAGTTCCTACAATGATTCCTTATGTAGTACCTTGTGTGAGGCGCAGATGATACAGCGTCTCGTGCCGAAGCCTTTATGCAACAATGGTCGAGAAAGTTCAAATTGTGAGCTTGTAAAAGTCACCTTAAACCTGCTGTGTATTCATCATCTCTGTTGCAGCCATTGTTTAACTTTTTTATTTTGTAAATGCATTTGTTTTTAATAAAATATTTAATTTGCCATTTTGAATCAGTGTCTTTGATGGAAACTTTCTGTTCATGTATAACCTAATAGTACTCTTTTAGTAACATCAGTTTTTGCCTTCCACAGTGGCTCTAAGGGTGCTCACAGGGACAAATTAGACACAGCTTTGGGTTTTGACATTCTACATTTCACTGTGGTCACGGTGATAATGTGTTTGTTAAAATATATAGTTGTGCTCATAAGTTTGCATACCGCAAAATTGTGAAATTTCAGTATTGATTTTGACAATATGACTTAATGCAAAAAATATGACTGTAATGTAAGGAGTGTGATCATATGAAGTGAGTAATTATAACATGGTTGTTTGGTTCTTTTGTAAACCATACTGATAACAGAAATCACCCAATTGGCCATGATCAAAAGTTTACATACCCTTGAATGTTTGGCCTCGTTACAGACACACAAGGTGACACACACAGGTTAAAATGGTAAGTAAAGGTTAATTTCCCACACCTGTGGCATTTTAAATAGCAATTAGTTTCTGTGTAGAAATAGTCAATGAGTTTGTAAGCTCTCACATGGACCTGCATAATAAGGTATTGGTACTGCATAAAGTTGGAAAATGATATAAAAAGATATCCAAAGCCTTGGATCTGCCAGTCAGTACTGTTCAATCACTAATTAGGAAGTGGAAGATTCTAGGATCTCTTGAAACCAAGCCAAGGGTAGACTAATGCCTACAGTATACTTACCGTTCCCGACCGATAATTTCGAGCGCACAAGCCAAGGGCGCGCACCACTCTTTTTTTTTTGTGGCGCACGACAAAACGGAAACAAAAAGCATGGACGAGTTCGAGGGCACAGTAAATGATTCATAGTAAGACAGTTAATGGTTCATAATAAAACTGTAAATAGTTCATAACAACACATTTAAGATAATCTTAGCCATTGTTGACATTAACGTCAATGCTGCTGCCAGTTCTGCCATTGTTTACCTTTTTCTTCTTCTAGTCTGTGAAAATATCAGATTCGGTAGCCTCTCCTCAGTTGCAACACCTGTGTTCAGGAGAAGACTGCAACTAGTGTCACAAGCACAACGCACAAGTATAAATGACGTCACTTTGGCACAGGTTGGGAATCTGTAGTATACTGTGTGCTTAAAAAAGATTTCAGCCAAAACTGCCAGAAGAATTGTTTGGGATACAAAGGAAAACCCACAGGTAGACTCGGGAGACACAGGCTGCTATGGAAAAAGACGGTGTGGTTGTTTCAAGGAGCTCAATACGACGATACTTCAACAAAAATGAGCTGCATGGTCGTGTTGCCAGAATGAAGCCTTTACTGCGCCTGTACCACAAAAAAGCCAGGTTATAATATGTCGGACAACACATTGACACGCCTCACAGCTTCTGGCACACTGTAATTTGGAGTAACGAGACCGAAAGCGAGCTTTAAAGTGCCATGTTTGGAGAGGGGTCTACAAGGCCTATAGTGAAAAGAATACCATCCCCACTGTAAAGCATGGTGGTGGCTCACTAATGTTTTGGGGGTGTGTGAACTCTAAAGGCACAACGAAAAACGTTGTGAAAATTGATGACAAGATGAATGCTGCATGTTATTGTATAATACTGTCAATTTACATTCTTCTGCACGAAAGTTGCGCATGGGACACACTTGGACTTTCCAGCACCACAATGACCCTAGGCACAAGGCCAAGTTGACCCTCCAGTGGTTACAGTAGAAAAAAGTGAAGGTCCTGGAGTGGCCATCACAGTCGGCTGACCTTAATATCATCAATCCACTCAAACGTGCGGTTTATGCATGACGACCAAAGAATTTGCATGACCTGGAGCATTTTGCCAAGATGAATGGGCAGCTTTAGTATATACCACCTGCAAGAATTCGGGGCCTCAAACTATATCACAAACAACTGCATACTGTCATTGATGCTAAAGGGAGCAATGGTCATTTTCATACCTTCCCACAACTTTCTGGCATCGTTATTTAAAGACCAGCTGATGACCAATTATTTGGTAATTTTCTTACCTCCAACACATGTTAGCCACGCCATTTCTTGATTGGTTCTAATGTTAACTTATATGGCTATGTTTTGCCAGTGTTGGATGAAGGGATGTTGTTGACTGTGTAGCATGTTAGTTAAGAAGAATCTGAAATCTCACACTGTGCTGCGCACTGACCTGTTTTTGGATGTCGGGAGTGAGAGTAAAACCCAATTTATACTTCTGCGTCAAGGTTACGCCATAGCCTACGCCATAGTTGGCTGGTTTGTAGCCAGCCGCATAGCACCCTGTGTCCTGCTGGTGCTAAAATGGACACTTCACAATATTCACTAGCAACAAATATTATGGATGAAGTAATGTTTATTTACGGAAATTGGATAATTAATTTACGGAAGCCTTTAGTTGGATAATGCACAAGATTATGTTGTGACTAAAGGCCAGTTTAAAGTTTGGCGGTGAGGTTACTGGGTAACCTACCCCATAGGCATACGACGTAGCTTACATCTTCATGAGCATTTATACTTCTGCGTCGGTGTCTGCATTGCGCTGCAATGCCATGCAATCAAGCCGACCAATAATAGATCTTGTGGCTGCGTCGCCGTGACGTGTAGTTACATTTTTGTTGGTGCACGTCAGCTACGGCGTACACAACCAGCTACAGCATAGGCTATGCCATAACCTCGACGCAGAAGTTTAAATCGGCCTTAAGCATCCGCGATTTAACCCACAAGCGTCTGAAATGGACACAAGGGGTCGCTGGAGAGCAACGTGGCAGGAAAGATAATCTGATTTATCTCACCCAAATCCCAAGCAGCTCTATGCTAATTTGTGCTGCTTCGTGCAGGAGGTCCGGGGAAATTCAGAGAACCCATAGTCAGGCTCGAACCACTGTCTATCATGACGTAGACTGTCCTGCAATGCTATCACATAGCTAGGTAATTTTATGGGTTGGAGAAAAGATACAAATTGGCAAGTGAAAACAAATTGTAGACCATCCAACACTGCTTTCACGTTGGTCCTTCATTTACAACACATAGTAATAAATTATACATACTGTACATGTGACGTGGCAACTATACAGTGATCTCCATAGAAACAAACTGATTTTAAATACCGGGAAACAACTTTTGCATATGGCAGAATACAAACTTGTGTCATTACCTGATTAACAATATGTTGGCCAGAGACGTAAACACATACACGCTTGAGTAAACAGTAATTATTGTATCAGTCCAGATTTTTTTCTTACACAGAAACACACACACGGGCATACACAAAACACAGTACAATGTATCCATTACTAATTGAATGCCAATCATATTGACTTGTGCTGTACTGGTTTTTGTAGATTCTATCAGTCCTATACAAATTAACCATGTATTTCCTTCTGAGAAAAGAGACTAAACCTTGACACGTTGTATTTTAAAAATAAAATAAGAAATAAAGAAAAAAAGACATTCCTTATTCAGATTCACATTATAGTCACAGGCGGATAAGATATGATGTTCCCAAGTGTGTGCTTTGGTGTATTCTCCATTCAGTAGGTCAGGCACTTAGATTAGAAGAACTGTGATACTGTCCAATAGGGGATGCTGTTCATCTGGACTCTGACTCGCAGTGGCGGCTCCTGTCCACTAGAGGTCCCTGTTGCTCCAGTTGGGGACTGGGACAGGCGAGCGGCACGAGTGATCTCAGGTTTCTCTTTCCCTCATGAAAGTTTAATAAATATCTGACAGACAGGGACAAGCCTGAGCATTAACCAAACCTTAGCCGTTGTTATCCCAGAGTGTATGCCATTCAAACAGTCGCTGTTTTGTCTAGAGGCTGCTCAAACTCATGCTTACACAGCCATTGCTAATACTGCCTAACTGAAAAACACAGCCATTGCTAATACTGCCTAACTGAAAAACACAGCCATTGCTAATACTGCCTAACTGAAAAACCAAACAAGCTTTAGCAAGTTTAGTATGGAATTGGAACCCAAGTTATTCTTCTAATTGTTTTAAAACATCTCCCCAATCACATAACACACACACACACACACACACACACACACACACACACACACACACACACACACACACACACACACACACACACACACACACACAGAAATCTCACCTCACTGAGCAGAACCCAGACATCAGAGTTGCTGTGCACTACCAAACGTAAAGCAGAGATGGGCTGCATCTGTGGGTCTATTTTGCCCTCCGCCACCCCGTCCAGGAAAGAACCTATAAAAACACAGAAACATCCAATCACAAACCATTATAAAAAACATATCAACATAACACAGAAACATCCAATCACAAACCATTATAAAAAACCTATCAACATAACACAGAAACATCCAATCACAAACCATTATAAGGAACCTATCAACATAACACAGAAACCTCCAATCACAAACCATTATAAAGAACCTATCAACATAATACAGAAACATCTAATCACAAACCATTATTAAGATCCTATCAACATAATACAGAAACATCCAATCACAAACCAGTTATAAAGAACCTACAAACATAACAGAAACATCCAACCATGTTAATATGAAACATGTAGG
Organism: Umbra pygmaea; assembly: GCA_016801145.1. Classification (NCBI taxonomy): domain Eukaryota; kingdom Metazoa; phylum Chordata; class Actinopteri; order Esociformes; family Umbridae; genus Umbra; species Umbra pygmaea. The sequence goes on from JACXGM010002451.1 coordinate 11,285, forward strand.
GTGGTGTATGGAAAATAACACATCCAGGAGCTCCAGGCTGCATTAACAGTCCTTAAAGATGGTCTATTGGCCATGTCTCTGACCCTACCTGAAGCCCTAAGTAGAACACTAATCTATCTACTACCTCTACTACCAAACCACATCACACCCAGTCCCCAACAACAGCCCCAACCCACACAGAAACCACACAACTATCAGACTTGTAGAAACTACAAAGTAATAGTACTTGGTTGGGATCACACGGGTTTGGAAGTTCCAAAGTTCCTCAAAATCCTTATCTATTCGTTTTCCTTTGACTGGTTTATTATGAACTTGGCCATGAGACGTTATGGTCTTGATTAAATACTTCCCAAAACAGCCGAACCCATAAAAGTACTTTCACTTGCACTTTTGACAAAGAGCTCTGTTGGGCGTGTGTGAGTGGAATCTGGCAGATACAGTCGTATGCAAAAGTTTAGGCACCCCTGACAATATCCATGATATTTATTTATATATAATTGGGTGTTAAATCACATCAATAATTAGTTGAGCCTCCTTTAGCAAAAATAATAGCCTCTAGTTGCTTCCTATAGCCTGCAATGAGTGTCTGGATACTGAATGAAGGTATTCTGGACCATTCCTCCTTGCAAAACATCTCCAGTTCAGTTAGGTTTGATGGTTGCCAAGCATGGACAGCCTGCTTCAAATCACCCCACAGATTTTCAATGATGTTCAGGTCTGGGGATGGGATGGCCATTCCAGAACATTGTACTTGTTCCTGTGCATAAATGCCAGAGTAGATTTTTAGCAGTGTTTTGGGTCTCTGTCTTGTTGAAATATCCAGCACCGGCATAACTTCAACCTTGTGACCAGGGTTCAAAATGAACTTTTTCATCCACCAGCCAAACGGCTAGTGAATGTTCAAATTTTACCAGCCACTCAACAGATAACTATAGTTTTTTTGGCTGTTCAGTGAAGCAAATCTACAAGCCACATGCATATTTTACAAGCATTTGGCTGGTAAATGGTGCTAATTTTGAACCCTGCTTGTGACCGATCCCTCTACACTATTCTCAATTATCTGCTGACATTAAGTGGGATCCATGTGACCCTTGACAAGATTCCCAGTACTGGCACTGGCCACACAGCCCCACAGCATGATGGAACCTCCACCAAATTTGACTGTGGGTAAAGTGTTTGTCTTCGAACGCTGTGTTCTTTTGCGGCCATGCATAACACCCCTTGTCAACTCCATCTTTGTTTCATCAGTCCAAATCAAATTGCTGATCCAAACACTCAATTATTTATAAATGAAAATCATGGAAATTGTCAGGGGTGCCTAAACATTTGCATATGACTGTACATGACATAAACAGGAGTGGAGCTTTCATACTTGAGGCTGTGGCAAGGTTTTTGGTTTATGAAAGTGTGTCTGCTGTATTGCCATAGTAATTTCAAACAGTAGTCTCATGATCCATGACCCACTCCTCTCTCACCTAGCTATGGCCCCCCTATTTCTGTATCCTTCCAGCTTTCTGTCAGTTAAAATGTTGGCTTTGCTATCAGGTCTGGGCCATATAACTCATAAAGGTGAATTATTATTGTGATTTATGAAAGCTCTATTTAATTCTTACTCAATCGCTGAGTGTTTAACAAGGTCAAAGATAGAGAAACTAACCACTGCCCACACATCCTTTCAGGACAGTGTTGAAATGCCTTCCTATTTCTGATCATAGAAATAGCATTCCTGGCATGGGTGGATCTTACTCGTCATGGTAGAAACTTGATTAGGAAAGGCTATTATAGTAATTAATTTCTATAATTCAGAATTACCTGTATGTATCTATCTGGCCTGAGGTAACCATGAAATTATTAGCATATCGGTACGCTGTCATACACCTGGTGTTAAATAGTTTTAGTATTAGCTACGGTAATTCACAAAAAAATAGCTATGAATATGTACATTTATCATCATCGTGGCTGAAACCAGTTAGGGCACATTGTCTTTGGCTGAGTCTATTAAACTTAGTGGTACATGTACTTGTCTTTTCTTCTAGCTACAATTGTTCCAAAACCATGCAATGAATTGCAGCTATTGTAGCAATGTGAGTTAGTGGCACTCTGGCTGAGAATCGTGATGTACATTCTGTGCGATAGTTCATAATGTAAGTTCATGCTAAAATTTTAACACTTGAATTGAAAGTGTTTTTAGGTATGCTGCCCTATGTTAATTCAAATGGTGTGCAAGTATATTCAATAGGACCAAACAAGCATACCCAAACTTTGTAGAACTACATCCAATAAAATTCTGCTGTCTTAGGGTTAAACGTAAAGTAGGCCATTTAACATGGGAATGAATGAAGTACCACAGAGTTTGTACCCTACTCTGGGGGAGTGGTCAAATTAAACTCTGCCTTGCTGTGTGTATCTACAGTGTTGTTTTTTCACCATTGTGCATGAAATGGTCATTGGATCATTTCATAAATCTCACTATGCATATGCACATTCTTGATTCCGCTTGTGACTACAAAATTAGGATAGTTTCTATCCAATCTTGATAAATGAGCCACCAGGAAAAAACTTTAGCCATGAATAAAATGTTCTTGGGCAGTTCACATGGTCACATCCTGGCACTACTATTGATATAAAATATCAAAATTAATATACCAATTACTATGAAGTCGTCACTGGAACTGTTGAATTGAGGAGACTGGCCACCCACCAATCTGTCTCTCACTGAGCTCTAAAGGGAAACACATAGGAAAGAGTGTTACAACACATCTGGAGGGAAATAGAAAGGAAAGTGTTACAACACATCTGGAGGGAAACACATACTGTAGGAAAGAGTGTTACAACACATCTGGATGGAAATGGAAAGGAAAGAGTGTTACAGATCTGGAGGGAAATAGAAAGGAAAAGTGTTACAACACATCTGGAGGGAAACACATGGGAAAGAGTGTTATAACCAGTGTTGCCACAGTTACTTTGAAAAAGTAATCTGATTACTGATTACTCCTTTAAAAAGTTACTAGTTACTAGTTTCTTTGCAGATTACTTAATTATAAAAGTAACTAAGTTAGATTACAAGTTACTTTATTAGTTACATTCAGCAGCTGCCTATAACACCCCCGCCTCCTCAATGTAAAAATGACAACTGGTTTTGCCAACACTCACTTTATTGGAACAGCATTTTTAACAGTAACGTCAACAATGTATCTTTCGACATTTTAAGTTGAACTTAATTTCCTGAAAAAAAAAATGTTTTTATAAAAATAAAATAAAGACAGTCTTTCTTGACCTGATATATTTAACTGTTCACACTAGTCACGACGCGTCGATGTAATCAATGTCATCGATGACGTAAATACGTTGAATAGTCAAAGGTACTGTCGTTTGCCATATTATTATACTGGTATGATGTCAAAATCTCTCCCAAGGGATTCAAATTATGGGAGTATTTCAAACAAAGTCCCAACAATCTAGTGGTATGTAAATATATGTACATCACAAATGGCTTTTTATAGCAGTACAACTGAAAAAGGTAAAATAGAAAAAGGCCCGATACTCCAAGCCGGTACTTCCTTCACATTTAAGAGCGTTATGCTGTGCAATGCTTTACATATTGGCCATAGATGGACATAGTTGTTTTCTTAAAGTGCCAGAGATAGTAGCCTAATGTACAACACAGTATATAGATGGGAAACAGGTGTATTGCTGAACCATGTAACGATTAAAACAACAATACCAACTAACTGGTAAATCTGATTCACATAAATGTTTTAATGGAAATGTAGCTGTATTGCAGCATTATGGATAGACTTTCGCATTGACTTCCTCTTTTCGAGACCAGCTTATGAAGCTGTATTTATCTATTGCCATTTAAAAAATGCATAAGAAATATATTAATGGGATAATGTTTCCCTGCAATATGAGGTGCTTTATTGCACACAAAGTTTAAGGTGCTTTGTTGCACTCAAAATCACAGCCTAAAATACATAATCATTACCAAAGACAGAGCCACGCGTGCCTATTGAAATCACTATACTCACAATTCTCCAATAGAGTTGAAATGGCAAAAATTGAAATCGGTTTTCTCATTGCTATTTTCATGTAGCTCAATATTTGTAAAATTATAGGTGCATAATATATTAGAATTATTATGGAAAAGCACACATAAGTACAGTACCGAACAAACTTTGGCCACTGAATGTCTGCGTCTTTAACACGCTCATGTCTAATTTTCCCAGGTGACAGAGCGAGAAGGCTGCAAGTTATTTGGGTAGTCACTGCATACTGTGCCGTCGCATTAATTAATAATAAACCTTCGGGAGCTTAAGACAAATGTCGGCAGTTTGTAACACTTCTGGGTGAACAAAATAGTAGAAGTTCTGACAAACTAATGTTAATAAATATACCTTAAAGGAAATATGGAGTAGCCTATTTATATTTTGTTCAATAAATTACAATGATAGTATAGCTATAATTGTGTACCGATTATAATAAAGCAAGCAAATACCTTAACAAAACATTATATGATTAGGTCATTATCCCTGTTTAGAGAAAGACACTTAAAAACAGACATTGTCATCTTACACAAAACGTCTGCAAAGCTTTAATGCAACTGCGAACACAATGCTATTGCATTCGCTTTCACAAATGTGTTTCTCATCATAGGTATAGGGAAGGACATAAACTATTGTCATTTGTAATAAATAATACATATTCTTGACCTGGCAATTTAAATGATGTTCTTCTGAATATGTGGGAGCATTTACTTTTCTATATTTGGTATTCCGCTTGAAAAAGACAAATACATCTGTGGTTGAAAAACTGATCATCAAATCTAATTCCACTTCCTGTACACTTGATCCTATTCCAACGTACCTTCTAAAAACGTACCCTCTTTTGCCGTCACTTATTCAACCTATCACCCATATTATAAATAGATCTCTTCCCATTGCCCATGTTCCGCATGATCTGAAAATAGTGACCATCACTCCAATTCTAAAGAAGCCCGGCCTCGACAACGCCATTAAGAACAATTGTAGACCAATATTGAACTCCCATTCGTTTACAAGCTACTTGAGAAGGTAGTTGTGGCACAACTGCAGTCTCATTTAAAGAAACATGATCTTTTTGAACCGCTTCAATATGGTTTTCGTCCTTATCACAGCACAGACACAACACTTTTAGAAATCCTTAATGATCACCTTCTGGCTTCTGATTCTGGTGCCCATAGTATCATGGTTCTCCTTGATCTTAGTGCAGCATTTGACACCGTATGTCACTCCATTCTTCTTTCTTGACTGTCTGAAATGGGTATCACTTGTGCGGCTCTCCAGTGGTTAACTTCATATCTATCAGATTGACAGCAATTTGATAGGATAGGCAAGAATCGATCCCGTACCATCACTATTTCTCATGGTGTACCTCAAGGTTCAGTACTTGGTCCTCTTTTATTTCTCCTCTATGTGCTGCCACTAAGGCAGATCATCAGACAACCTGGGCTGAACTTTTTATAGTTACGCTGATGATATTCAAATCTATTTCATGGTTAAACCCAACTCAGTTTGTCTACCCACTTCTGTTGTCTCTTGCCTTCAGGAACTTAAAACATGGATGTCTAATATCTTCTTACAGCTTAATACTGGGAAAACTGAAATCCTGTTGATTGGCCCTAAATCACAGAGTCTACCCGGGCATGACATTTCAATTGATACTGATGGTGTCAAGATTAGGCCTTCAAAAACTGTGCGGAACCTGGGTGTTTTGTTCAATTACTCGTTATGTTTTCACTCACACATCATATTGTTAAATCTTGCTTCTTTCACCTGCGGAATATTGTTCATATACACCCCTCTCTTAACTCTCGAGATGCGGAAACTGTTATCCACGCATTTATAACCAGAGTTCAAAATTAACTTTTTCAACCACCAGCCAAACGTCTAATGAATTTTCAAATTTTACCAGCCACTCAATAGATTACTATTGTTTTTTTGGCTGGTGAGTGAAGCAAATCTACCAGCCACCTGCATATGTTACCAGCATTTTGCTGGTAAATGGTGCAAATTTTTAACCCTGTTTATAACCTCCAGATTGGACTATTGTAACTCCTTATTTAGTGGCCTATCCACCAAAGCTATACATCGCCTTCAAATGGTACAAAACTGCTGCTCGAGCCCTTACATTTAACAAAAAATCTGCACATATCACTCCTATCCTTTACCAACTTCACTGGCTTCCTGTGTAAAACATTTGTAAAACCCTTTAAGACTTGGCTATTTTGTTGTGCATACTTTTTGTTTTGAAGAGATGAATGATTAAAAGGTAGAAATATTGATTATAAACCTTTTCTGTATTTTAAATTAATTTGTATTATAATTCTATTAATAAAGTTAAAAAAACACTATCGATAAATTAGTCGTTAGATTGATTGATTAATCGGAAAAATAATCATTAGATTAATCGTTACAAAAATAATCGTTAGTTGCAGCTCTATTGTTTATAAATGTAATTAATAAATTATTTAGAAATGTTTTGTTTTTTCAAAATAACAGTGCACATTTTAAATTCACTGCAATAATCATTGTCAATTCATTATAAAGTTAGTGAACTGTAACCAAATGCAATTGTATTGTTTGTAAAGAAACAATAAGAGTATGTTCAATTTGATTGAAATTTGACAATGAATACATTGTCAGTGTTTCATGTGAAAAAGAATACCACTTGTTTGAATTCACTAGAGTCTGTTTTATCAAACAATAGACTAACTGTAGCAACACATGAACATGGACACACTACCTATCTATGCAATTAATTAACAATGAATATTATAATGAATTACGAGTGCTATTATTTTGAAAAGGAAAATCTGAGTTTGTGTTCCTGGCATAATAGTGTTGCCAGGCAAACATTTCTTGCCTATAGCTACCGCGGCTCTGACTGTCCTCATGCTGAAAACGTGACTTGTTGCATATGTGACTTTACTCTCCGAGACGCACGAAGAAAGCAAAAATATAGGAAGGATATGGAAAAATATAAGGAAGGAAAATGACAAAAATAGTAACGCACAGTGACTTGGAAAAGTAATTTTAATCTGATTACTGGTTTGGAAATAGTAATGGGTTAGATTACTCGTTATTGAAAAAAGTGGTCAAAATAGAGTAACGCCAGGGAAATAGAAAGGAAAGAGTGTTACAACACATCTGGAGGGAAACACATGGGAAAGAGTGTTACAACACATCTGGAGGGAAACACATGGGAAAGAGTGTTACAACACATCTCGAGGGAAAAAGAAAGGAAAGAGTGTTACAACCACAGAGTGAGCATCCGGTTTGGAAAAGTGACACAATTGAGGAAGTCCCTTAAACCTGCATTTTACTTGAATTCCAGCTGGGGGCGATACATCTGGTTGCAAAAGATCTCGGCATCTGTAATAGTCTATGAGAATCAGAGACACTTCTCACTATATTATTACCTCAGTAAACATTTTCATAATGAGTATATGGTCTCAATCGCTAGATTTATGCCTTCTGCAATACAATGTTGATTTTTTAAATTATGGTTTTGTTGATTTTATAATCAGTGATAAGCAAAGGGGCGTTTAGGGCGTGGCTATGGCGTTCGGTTTTACAACAAGACACTCAAAATAGTTGGCAGTTCAGTTTATCTGGTAAGTAACGTTACATTTTGTTTTACATTTTGTTTTAATACTGTTTTTCGTTAGCATCCCAATTAATATCAGTTAGCTAGCCAGATTACTCCTCCCTCTTGTCTAAAATTGTGACATCCGCAACCAAGACGTCTGCGCCCATAACGGCAAATTCGATTACCATAATCCAATCTTTACAAACCAATCGGTGACGTCACACATGTAGCATCCAGTGATATTTACAATCTATGGTTACAACACATCAGGAGGGAAACACATGGGAGTGTTACAACACATCTGGAGTGAACGCATCTAAAACAGGCTTCAGATCTGTATGCAAATATACCAGCAATATTTGCAAATTCACATGGAACACTATTATTCAGTGCCGTCCTGAGCCTTTTGGGGGCCCTAAGCAGAATTTGATTTGGGGGCCCCCTCCTACCATGCGGAGTCACCTGTGCACTCGATTGGGGGACCACTGGTGGTTTTGCCTTGGGGCAAAAAGTGTAGTATGTCAGCTTGTAAGTGGATAGCATGTGGCAGATGCGGTTGGTGTTTGCTGCTACATTGCTTAGTTCATAGAACACGAGAACCTCTGCATGACAGCCATAACCAAAGTTTAAACACACAGTTGGCAGATACTAGTATCTCTGTTGTACTCACGTCACTAAGGAGCACCTCCACAGTAGTGTTATAAAATTGGTCTCCGTTGGTCTCTATGTTTCCACTGCGGAACAGGTACCTGGAGGAACAAGATGGGACACAGTCAGGACTTGTTATATCTTGGAATCACAGACTGGTATTTTGATTACAAAAACTTAAGGACGGGGTGCGATATCCTTCTCTGAAACGTCTAGAAAAAGCCTGAATAACACCAGCTTGTATCACCAGAGGTCCATCTGACATCAGTGGTGAGTGATAATTTTGCCCCCATTAAGATATATTTCATGCTAGCCCAGTGTAACCACGGAATTCAGCTCTACAGTTTGGAATGGGAGTTGTCTTTGTACTCTCCCTGTTTCAAATGAAAAACTAAATATTTAAAAGAATAATAATCGTACTTGTAGAGGCAAACCGACAAGCGACGTAGCCTCTGTGGTCAATGATACGTGACTAACTATCCAGGCCCTGCCACTTGACTAGGTCTGGGCCTGGAGAACAACGTGAAGCTGTAGAACAAGTTCTACAGTTGTGCTAAAAAAAGAAAACATGAGTGAGCAGGCAAAGCTATTTTTTTTATTTCTCATGGGAGTCATATTCAACTGTTGATCATAACAGAAGGGCACAATCATAAAACAGAACATGGCAACAAAGAAAATAATGACATGACCCCTGTTCAAAAGTCTGCATACCCTCAGTTCTCAATATGGTATTTTTCCCCTTTTAGCAGCAATGGCAGCGTGCAGTCATTTGTGATAGTTGTCTATGAGGCCCAGAATTTTTGCAGGTGGTATAACTGCCCATTTGTCTTTGCAAAACGCCTCCAGGTCATGCAAAGTATTTGGTCGTCTTGCATAAACTGCAGGTTGGATATCTCCCCAGATTGGCTCAGGAGACTGTGATGGAGGGGTTTCCGCATGGTGTAGTGGTCTAAGTCGCTGCATTGCAGGACATTCTACTTCACCACGGTCGCACAACAGCCATGTTGCTCTCTAGCAACTCCTTGTGTTCAGATAAATTATATTTCGGAAGTATAGTCGGTGAACGCAGCCATCCCGTGCATGATCCAAAGGCTTCCGTGTTGGGGGAACAGTGCGAAAATAATTGGTGGCTCGGGCGACATGTGATTGGATGAACCAAGTGTGCCGCTCCTCGTCATCCCACAGATCTGTAAAAGGAGTTGCGTAGCTGCCGACAAGTCAGGAAAAGAGAGGGAATTGTGAAAGGAAGAAAATTAGGGAAAAATCACACAAAAAAGAAAAAGAAAAGAAAAAGGAGACTGATGGCCACTCCAGAACACTTCACTTTTGTCTGCTGTAACCACTAGAGGGTCAACTTGGCCTTGTGCTTCGGTTAATTGTCATGCTGGAATGTCCAAGAGCGTCCCACGCGCAGCTTTCGCGCAGGATCATGCAAATTGTCCACCAGTATTGTCCGATAACATGCTGCATTAATCTTGGTTTCAAGTTTCACAATTCTTTTCACTATAGGCTTTGTTGACCCCTCTCCAAACATAGCGCTTATGGTTGTGACCATGAAGCTCTATTGTTTAAATTTGTTTATTAGGATAAACCCCTTGAGATGTGTCATCTCGTTTTCGAGGGGGTCCCAACATATAACAAAATCATTACATAAGAACAAAGGGAGGACATAAAATAAATTTAAAATCAGTAAACAAAAATACAACAACGTACATACAGACAATAAATAATAAATAAATAAAAATAAAAAACTACACAAGTAAAAACAATAATTACAACAACCCATGTATGCATTAATCAACACAGAACAACCACTAAATAGCCAAGGTGGCCAATAATAAATAATAAGTAAACTACCATCCAAATATACACATGAAGTTTAAACAACAGACAAAGGATTGACTGAGTCATTAATAGCAATGGCATTTTGTCCTAAAGTAAGCAGACAGGGCGTGTTTATACAAACCAAATAGTGAAAGTGACCTGAATTCAATAGGTAGATTATTCCAATCTGCTGGAGCCTTACATTTAAGAGCTCTTTTGCCAATTCTTTTTTTAAATAGAGGGATAAAGAAGTAGAGTTGAGTAGAGTCCCGAACTTCATAGTTTGAGGAGAAAGTTACAAGATACTGTTGTAAATAAGGAGGATAATTTAAATAGATACATTTAAATATAAGTTGAAGCCAATGAATGTGTCGCCTAACACTTAGAGAGTGCTATTTGAGTGCATCATACATTGTACAGTGATGAGTAAGAACAGGACATCCCAGAACAAATCTACAGAGCCTATTATATGCTGTGTTAAGTGGACCAAGGTCTGATTTAAATGCATTTGATATACAACATCACAATAGTCAAAAATTGGAAGTATAGGTTGAGATGCAAGTTTTAAAACGATCACTGCGTGTAAAGCAATTCCGAGATCGATATAGAACATTAATTCCAAAGTTTACGTCACGTAACACATGATCAATATGCAATTTGAATGAGAGTTCTGCGTCAAGATATACACCAAGGTATTTAATATTATCATCTTTAAGCAGAGGAGTGCCATCACTACATGTTATTTCACAGGAACTAGATTTTGATTTAAGTTTATGTCTGGTCCCAAAGATAATAAGACTTTGTTTGTTAAGCAATCATTTATTATGTAAAAGCCAAACTTTTAGGATAGTAAAGTCAGATTGAAGAGAAGCTTGAATTTGTGGTAAATCAGGTTTGGATGTATATATGACAGTGTCATCTGCATAAAGTTGGACACAACAGTTATTAAAAATTAATGGTAGATTTTTAATATAAATTGAAATAAAGAAGTGGTCCCACTCCTTTGTGTTGAATCAGAAAATCTGAGGGACTTCCATTTAGGACTACACATTGCTTTCTATTATGCAAGTATGAATTAAACCACAAAACTGCATTTACAGAAAGGCCAATATCATGTAGCTTATCTAAAAGGAGATAACGATCAACAAAATCAAACGCTTTAGTTAAATCAATAAAGATGGCACCTGTGAGTTCACCATTATCTGCAGCACAAAAAACATCATTGGTCAATTTAAGTAGGGCAGTAGTTGTGGAGTGATTAGACCTGAAGCCAGATTGAAATTGTGAAAGGATATTATTGATACTGAGATAATTTGAAAGTTGATTATAAATTACAAGCTCTATTTTGGTCTCATCACTCCAAATTACAGTGTGCTAGAAGCTGTGAGGCATGTCAAGGTGTTGTTGGACATACTGTAACCAGTCTTTTTTGTGGCACTGTCGCAGTAAAGGCTTCTTTCTGGCAACACGACCATGCAAATTTTGTTCAAGTATCCTCTTATTGTGCTCCTTGAAACAAGCCCACTGTCTTTTTCCTGAGGTTACCTGTGGGTTTTTCTTTGTATCCCAAACAATTCTTCTGGCAGTTTTGGCTGACAAAGTAGCCAAACAACTCTGTGATAATTAATGGCTTCATATGATCACTATCCTTACATAACAGTCAGATTTGTTGCATGAACAGTCATATTGTCAAAATCAATGTGTATGCAAATTTATAGGCACAACTGTATGATTTACTCTGAAATGGACGTGTCAGGAAGGCCAACCAAGGCCTCTGGGTCGGTAGTCGGATACAGCTACCTCACCATGCCACTTGTGTAGGTCGGTGCCTGTGAACTCAATTGCGGTTGGGTAGTTGAAAATGCGTTAACTCCCATGCATGTATCAACTTCAGGCTCCCCAGGGTTGAATGAGCAGTGTGATATGAATTGGACCAATTGGCGACACATGCTTAGGGATAGTGTGTGAAAAAACTGTCATTTAAATAAAAAAATGAAGGAAGTAATGAAAAGGAGTCACTAGAGGTCGACGAATCAAGGCAGCCATGTACAACTTTTAATCGTAAGCCCACGGGGTTGCAGATGGTATTTTGTGCCAACCTCCGCTGGAACGCTGCGATCGGAATTTAAACCTCTGAGAATATTAGACCACTGTTCCACTCAGGGGACCGATTGTGAAACTGCATGACTTCCTATTTTGTGGGTGTGAAAGATGTTGGCTGGTCTGTTTTGTGTAATGAGGCACAAAAAGCATTTATGAAATAGCTTTTTCCATTAGTTGATAAGCATGCACCCATTAGAAAACAGACTGTAATAATTAACAAATCCCTGTGGATAGATAAGAAATAAAAAAATGATGGCAGTGAATGCAGAGCAGATGGGAAATCTTTGAATTGATAGGTCACATAATATAAAATAAACCTTAGCTCAATCCTTCATATTTTTAAATTTTATGTAACCTTTATTTTAACAGCGGAGGTCAAAGGTCCCTTCCACAGATGAGCCCTGCATCAACACAATTTATGAACAACAAAAGTATGAGCACCCCCAATACATGCATACATGTATTATAATACCACATGTGAGTAAATTATTATTCAATAATCAATATTATTTGATTGCTGAATGCACACAGTAGGTACATGTATACAGTACTGTGCAAAAGTCTTAGGCACCCTAGATATTGATTGACTGAAATCTAGTTGTAATAATTACATTTTTGTGTTTTGCATTAGTGTGTCAGTAGAAAATAGCAATGTATGTATTTTCCAAAACGTCATCGGCCATAAAATGCAATGCTAGAGAGAATTACGGTATTTACACTTTCATTAAAGAAACATTGTGTAATAGACTACATTTTAGCTATATCAGCTAATGCATGGTGACACAATGTTAACAAACAGGTATGCTAATGATCAATGACATGAGATGCCAACCTGATTACCTGAAACAGAAATGGGTGTAAAAGGAATTACACTGGGTGAAACTAACACTAAAAAAAAACTAAATTTTTCTGTAGTTATTTGAGTTTCTGACTGTTTTCTGCTCATTACAGTATAAGTTTGATATTTAGAAACTTTTGTTTCTATATTTTTAAAGCATCTTCCATTTAATTTTTTTGTGCAGTTGCCTAAGACTACATAAAACTCCATTCAAACTACGTAGGCTACTGCCCAAAATTATTCAGTTAATTTCTTAGTTGACCTTTTACATAATAAGAAAATAGCCTGTTCAATCAAATTGGAAAATAACTTACATCAACTAACATAAATAATCTACAAGTTGTATCAAAACATTATAAAATGAATACTCTTCAAATGAATGTCACCATTCTGGTAATTCCATTAGTAATCTAGAAGAAAAATCTAGAATCTTTGGTTCAGTTAGCCTCTCTATTGTCTTTTTTCTGAAACTTCCTGTCTGATTCTATCAGGCTGTGATAAGCCCAGTTGAGCAAATTTTCTTCTTTTCTTCTTTCAGAGATTGACTATGGGTTTTCCGGCTTTCTAAAAACAGTTTAGCCTTTTATGGCAATGTCCCCATCTTTGACCACTGATCCATGTTTCTGAGACTATACTGGTCTGCCTGGTTTAACCGGTTCCTCTCGAGATGCAACCTCTTTCTTTGTTACTTAATGTATACGTTTACCTCCACTGCACATTCACCTTACTATAATCTTATCTGCCCATAGGGTATGGAGCTAAAAGAGTCTCAATAAAGATAAATGCACACACTACATACATATGCACACACATGATTCATACATGCACACCAGCCGCGGTCGGTGAATCTTAATTGGGGAGGACGGGCTCGTATTACGCTCAGAACCGGAGTGAATGGAATGTGTGCAAATCAAAAAATCAATTGGTTTTGTTCGTTGCGCACCATTCCATTCACTCCGGTGCCGAGCGTAATACGAGCCCGTCCTCCCCAATTAAGATCCACCGACCGCGGCTGATGCACACACATGATTCATACATGCACACACATGTTTCATAATTACACACACAGGATACACAAATGCGCACAAAATTCACAAATGCACACAAAATTCATAAATACACACACAATTCAGAAAGTCAAACAAAATTTACAAATGCACACAAGATTCAGAAATGTACAGGACACGATTCAGAAATGTATTTCTGATGCACACACAAATATATCTTGATTTACAAACTGCTTGTGGTCTGTGAACGTCACTGCATTTGTGTGTGTTCTGTTGCTCTGAGAGAGAGGTGTGAAGGTACCAAGCTGTGTGTTCAGGACAAAAACACAGGACATAATATACCTTTGCAAGCTTACTCATTCTATAAATCCCCACACTGAACATGAAAGCTCTATAATTAGAGTTTATTTTTAAGTATCATCTAACTTGTTATTTTTATTCCTACAATATACAGCTTTGTAAAAAATATAGAGACCACTTCAAATTGTTCTGAAACCAACCCCATTGAAAACCTCTGGAATGTGATCAAGAGGTGGTTGGATGGTCTCAAGTCATCAAATAAGTCCAAAAAGCTTGGATGTCTGCACCAGGAGTGGCATAAAGTCTCAATGTGCCTTTCTAACTACGCAAGATGTCCTTGAGTGTCTAGAAAGACGTCCTTCAAATAAAATGTATTATTATTAAGTGTGGTGGAGAGCATGACCTATAAAAGCCAATTATTATTATTAAATAATTTTTATTACACAAACTGTTGATTTCTAAACACTTCTTAAGTTAACACATCAGTAGTGTGTTGTTCAAAAATGAATATAAAGTATTTTCTTTAAAATGTTCAAAGTCTGACAACCCTACTTCATTTTGTTATTTTGACAATTTTTGGCAAATAAATTACTTGAATGACAATAGTTTTATTTGGAAGTTGGAAGAAATGTTGTCAGTAGTTTATGGAATAAAACAAAAATATAAATTTTACCCAAACAGATACCTATCTATAGTTAAACTGGAGAAACTGATGATTTTGCAGTGGTCTCTTAATTATTTCCTGAGCTGTATTTACTCATAAACCTTACTAACAGACCCTGTATTGCTCTTATTATTTCTTAGATGTAAATAATTCTATAATAATAGTCCCAGTGTCTATTTCCATTGCCTTTAAAAACACAAAGGACCTGAAGCAACACATCTGTCTAAAGAGTTAAGAAGACAATAATGACCTACAACTTTACGCTGGGTTGAAAATTAACTACAATTAATGTCAAGGTAAGATAACACCCTTTAACACACTTTATATGATAACACCCTCTAAATCTGGAGAGTTTGTTCAGGATACAAAATGGTTAGGATGTCTGTAATGAGTGTGTGTATTTTTAAATCCACTAACCCGGTGACTGTAATGAGTGTGTATTTTTAAATCCACTAACCCGGTGACTGTAATGAGTGTGTGTATTTTTAAATCCACTAACCCGGTGACTGTAACGAGTGTGTGTATTTTTAAATCCACTAACCCGGTGACTGTAATGAGTGTGTGTATTTATAAATCCACTAACCCGGTGACTGTAATGAGTGTGTGTATTTTTAAATCCACTAACCCGGTGACTGCGCATGGCTTTGAGAAGCTGAACAGGATGTAGTCTTTAGCAACTGGTGTTAGACCCCAGAAGAAGTCCTCGCCCATGTAGGCTCGGTCCAACGTGTGCTGCTGGTAATGCGTCAGACTGGTGCTCACCACCGCCGGGGGGTTTACGTGGCCCGTGAACTGTGGCAACTTCCCAAAGTCCTTATCCTGGACAAAACACACCCACAGCATCTGAGTAAAATCTGCCACAAATTATTTGATCATGCAGAGAGTATGAGAGATTAATTATGCTGACAAAAAGTAGGTATGGAGCTGCATTCGCTAAACAGACCTAGCTGAAGTGGTCTTTCCCCAAGTAACAGTATATTAGTCAACACAACCAATTAAAATGTCTCTCAACATACAGTGGTGCTTGCAAGTTTGTGAACCTCCAGAATGCTGGGGTGTGGTCACGGTCGATTCTGTTCACGGAGGCTGCGATGCATGATGCAAACCGCTGATAACCACAAAAAACAGAAATTTGCTAAAAAGTCATAACAATAATAATTAATTCAATTTATAAAGCGCTTTTCAAAGAACCCAAAGAGCTTTACACAGTGAGGGGGAAAGCCCACCCCATCCACCACCAATGTGTGGCACCCACGGCAGCCATTTTGTGCCAGAACGCTCAACACACATCAGCTATTAGGTGGAGGTGAGCTGTTATATATGCCAATAAGGAAGGAGGGGGATTATTAGGTGGCCATGATTGAAGTGAGGGAATTTGGCTATGACACCGGGGTTAACACCCCTACTCTTACAATAAGTGTCATGGGATTATTAATGACCACATAGAGTCAGGACACCATTTTATGTCCCATCCGAAAAACAGCACTTTACGCAGTGCAGATGTCCCCATCACTACCCTGGGGCATTGGGAATGATCTTTAGCCCAGAGGGAAGAGTGACCCCTACTGGCCCTCCAACACCACTTCCAGCTGCATTGGTCTCCCATCCAGGGACTAACCAGGCCCGGCCCTGCTTAGCTTTAGAAGCAAACCAGCAGTGGAATACAGGGCGCTATGATGCTGGCTACAGAGATCAGGCAGTACAGCATTATGCAGAGCATACCACCTCTTCTGTAAAGCATGGTGGAGGTACCATGGCGACAGCAGCAGAATGAATTCGGAAGCCTATAGGAGAACCTTGGCCATCAATCTACAAGAAAATGCCACCATTTGGGTGGAGCTTCACAATGCAACAGGACAAATACCCAAAACACACTACCAACGTAAAAAAGTGGAACATTTTAAACTGGCCAAATCAATCCCCTGATTTAAATCTGAATTATTGAGGGTTGGAACAGCAGAAATAAAAGGTGACAATCTGAGCTCTTGCTTCATTATCATCTTTGAATTATATTTTCATATCTGTTGAATTTACAGCAAAAATAGCAATCGTGATCTTACCATCTATTTCTTATGGAGGGCGACACTGTATATCTATATCGATATCTATACATTTATAGGTGAGAATCTGTCTCACTCTCTATGACTGTGACAATGCCACTCCCCAAATATGTGTCTACCATCTGTCCCAATAAACATGTTGTTTATGTTTGTTTTCTGAATTTATGAGAGAGATTATAAATAGAGTTCTCACTTTCAGTTGCTGAAGTTTTCCAGGCAGCGAGGAGTGAAGTCCTACGTGTTGAAACAGAGAAGGTTTATATCTCAGTTTCAGAAGGTCCTTCTGGTTGTTACAGTCCTTCTGATGAGACATGACAACAAAAAATAAACAGAAATATTCAACTTTGTGAGACCTGTGAATTTAGCCACATGTACTTTAGCCATTAGATTCTCACTCATTTTATTCTATTGGACTGGGTTTCTTAAATAATAATGTGCCTCCGGTGACTTCCTCCAAGATGACCCAAAATCGGAAGAACTAGTATAGATATATTTGTTTCAGAACAACAATGCTTCTTGCATGCTTGTCCCCCGCAAACACAGAACGTTCCCCTAACGTTCCCTTATGGTTCCCATTTGGTTATTTTTTGGGAACCAAACAAGAACGTTCTAGGAATATTCCCTGTAGGTTATTTTTAGGTTTAATTTCATAACCTAAGGAGAACGTTCTGGGAATGTTCCCTGTAGGTTATTTTTAGGTTCTATTGTTCAAGTAGGTTCCCAGAACGTCCCCCTAACATTAAGGGAACGTTCTATTTACGATAAGAAAATTTTCCTGGGTCACCAATTGTGAAACTTAAGGGAACGTTCTGGGATCTAACGTTCCCAGAACATAAAATTGTTAGCTGGGTCATTACTTTTGAACAGTCCGTAGCTCACATTTAGCATTTCCTTAGCCTGCTTTGAGCTGTTCATAACCCAATGATTGCCTCCACCGCTTACAGACCCGAGGGTTTCCATCTTAGTAGGGCTGAGTCAACAGAGTAGAGGGGCTCTCAGCTGCTTCAGGACCCAGAATGAACCAGGTATCCGTCAAGGCCCAAAATTCACATTGCTGTTTTCAGGTTTGCCCATCAGGTTCACTGGTGTCATCAAATTGCATATGAAATAGCAGGGGGTTCTGGGAAACAGAGTTCCCTTTCCGTCTGAGTAATGGCTGGTAAAGGGCAAAAGCAGACCTCAATTGATTTGGTCAAGTCATGATTGAAGTGAAGACAGCACCTATGGAAGGCAGATGTCCCCATCACTACCCTGGGGCATTGGGAATGACCTTTAGACCAGAGGGAAGTGTGCCCCCTACTGGCACTCCAACACCACTACTAGGAGCACTGGTCTCCCATCCAGGGACTAACCAGGCCCAGCCCTGCTTAGCTTTAGAAGCAAACCAGCAGTGCAATACAGGGCTCTATGCTGCTGGCTGCTTTATATCCCAGCCTAACTCCACAACTTAATGGCCTTGAAATGTGTGCCTAGTTGGTATTCAGGTGGTCTACAATGAACATAAAGGCACACCCTCATAGCATCTACTATGTCATTCCCTCCTAATTCAAAACCTAAAGTCTTTCAAAACATGATAGAAACTGGAGAAGAAATCTATTATAATATTGTTCTTAACAGAGCAGTGGTGTGAAGGCATAATGAATTTCATTAGGTTTGTCTGTCACTGGTGTTGACTTACATATGTTGGTATATTCAGTGGCTCATGGATGGGCTACATTGTTACACTGGCTTTTGACACTGCAGGATTAAATAACAATTGGTGGAAAGGAGTTCCTGAAAGCTAATCCATTGAGTGGCTATACTGTTGCCAGCGACATAAGGACAAGATACAGTCAGAGGCATCATAATCTTGAAACTAAAGCTGTATGGGAGCAAAATGTTTAAAAAACTGTGTGAAATCCATTAACCTCTGTTATTATGACCTACCAACATGACTCAAATTCAACCCGGGAGTGTAATTTCCAGCTGTCTGCTTTGGGTGAACTAATCGACCAGCTCAGGTTTGTTGTCTGTCTTGTAATTCTGGTATAATTGTCTTCGATGTGCAGGACATGATGCACCTGCCTGGTATTTGATTATTCATTACATGTCCTTTATTTGTCTTATTCCACAAATGAGGAAACACAATATTTCTGTAAATCACACATAATATTTTTAAGTAAATCTGACAACGCAACTTTCCACTTGTTTCCGTGTACAAGCTGTAAAGCAGGGGTCTCCAAACCCTTCCATGGAGGTCCTAGTGCAGGGTAGGATTCAGGATTTTTTAGGATCACTGGCCTAGTGTATGCTGGTTTTTTGAGGACCACTGGCCTAGTGTATGCTGGTTTTTTGAGGACCACTGGCCTAGTGTATGCTGGTTTCTGAGGACCACTGGCCTAGTGTATGCTGGTTTTTTGAGGACCACTGGCCTAGTGTATGCTGGTTTTTTTTAGGAACA
>JACXGM010002451.1:30894-46970 GCA_016801145.1 Umbra pygmaea
TGAGGACCACTGGCCTAGTGTATGCTGTTTTTTTGAGGACCACTGGCCTAGTGTATGCTGGTTTTTTGAGGACCACTGGCCTAGTGTATGCTGGTTTTTTTAGGAACACTGGCCTAGTGTATGCTGGTTTTTTGAGGACCACTGGCCTAGTGTATGCTGGTTTTTTGAGGACCACTGGCCTAGTGTATGCTGGTTTTTTGAGGACCACTGGCCTAGTGTATGCTTGTTTCAATTAGGACATAATTAGGACCTAGAATACCAGGTGAGGGGAGATCTTAACCAATTAGTGAGCTACTCCATCAGGCTTGTACAAACCTGATGTTTGTACAACCTGATGTTTTGTCAAAGCAAAAACCTGCATACACTAGGCCAGTGGTCCTCAAACCCTTCCATGGAGGGCCTAGTGTATGCAGGTTTTCGCTTTTACCATGTACAAGCCTGATGGAGTAGCTCACTAATTGGTTAGTATCTCCCCTCACCTGGCAGACTAGGTCCTAATTATGCTCTAATTGATGGGAAATACCAAAAACCAGCATACACTAGGCCCTCCATGGAAGGGTTTGGAGACCCATGCTGTAAAGACTACAACCTGTAAAGACTACAACCTTTAAAGACTACAACCTGTAAAGACTACAACTGGCTCAGAATGTATGGAGGTGATGCTCTTGCATTCTAGGATATTTATATGGCTAAGATATACTTAGTTTATCAACCCATAGTTTAAAACCATGCTGTTAAACAAAAATATTTGATGTTCAACCCAACTCACGGCATCTTTTTCTGGGTTACAAGCCTTCACCCACAGGATGTGGTCCAACAGCCAATCAATGGGCTTGTCTTTGTGGAACATCAGGAAAAACTCTGCTATCATTGGTAGATCACGGGCTCTGAACATCTTGCCTGATGACCAAACAAACACAGACTACTTTCTTTAATTCCCAATAAAAATAACAAATAAATGCATCATGTTAAGTAGGCTTAGAACATTCTTATTTACAGCAATGGCTTGGGAGATCAGAGGTAGGACAACACTTTTTTATTAACCTTGTTGTTTTTGGAATTAGTACCAGCAACCTCTTAGTTCTCTAGCAACAAGTGTTCATTGAAAAACAACTAACTATGGCCTCTTTATCCAGATGCACTAATAAAAAAAACTCATAAAACATGGAGTCTCACCGATGAAGCCCAGCTGGGAGAACTCCAAGAACATCCAATCATCTGAGGTCAGTGATCTGACATACGTCTTCATGGCTTGGGAGTAACCAGGCTTGGCCACAATGTCATCCTCCAACTGACAACACATTGTTCAATAACACTGTTCAGTTTTCCATAAATATTATTTTAATAGTATTTGTCATTTAAATTCAATTCCACAAACAAACCAGGAATATTTGTAACACAAATGACTCTACCTGTACATAATACATCCCTTTATCCTGTGCGTAGAGCATCAGAAAACTATAGTCCAAGTTCTGCTTTGTACGCCATCTGTAAACAACCACAATACAAACCCATAAACTGCAGGGTAACATGCTGTGATGTGTTAAACCTTTCTGTGTTTATTGGCTTCCATGATCTGAACAGCCGTCTGTGTGTGTTGTGAACAGAGATAGGCATAAATACAGTAATAGATTACTTTTTTGGGTTGGGCTGAGTTCACAGCTTTTGGGAAGTTCCTCAGTACGACCATAATGACCAGGTAAAAGAAGTTCATAACTTACCAGTGAGCTATGAAAAATGAAAATCTTCCATTGGAACAATGGGAAACATTCTTAAATTACAGAACTTCATTTACTTGGTCATTAGTGTCTTACTGAGGAACTTCCCAAAAGTTGTGAACTTAGCCCAACCCAGAAAAGTTATCTATTACTGTATTTATGCCCATCTCTAGTTGTGAATGCGTCCGTCTCTTACTTCACCCTCTCCTTCGAGTCTCCAAAGGTTTCTCTTAGTCTGCTGAAGTTGGGATAGAAGTACTGAGATGGGGACACTACTTCCAACAGACCTGAGAGGACATCCTTGGGGAAACTACGGCAACAGTCAACACAGATCAGCAATATTTAATGCAGTATTTAACACAGTA
This sequence comes from Umbra pygmaea, assembly GCA_016801145.1. NCBI lineage: Eukaryota > Metazoa > Chordata > Actinopteri > Esociformes > Umbridae > Umbra > Umbra pygmaea. The sequence continues at coordinate 32,978 of JACXGM010002451.1, forward strand.
ATAGAACTGTTAAACAATGAACACAGTTAAATTATAAACACTGCCAAAACAGTACAACTAGAAAAAATAGTCAAAACAATACGACAACACAATATAGCAAAATCAATCAAACGACAAATCTCAAACAACCCAAATTTCTTACTTCTTCTTTATGAGTTCTGCTACACTGTTGACATACTCTGCGTCTGTCTGAAATAAAGAAAATAAATAAAGAATAACAGAGACATGAGAAGAAGTAGTCCCGTAAAAGTTAACCTGAATCAAGAGTGTCATGTTACCACTGGCAACCTGAGAGCCTTTCAGGTGTCTTTTGTCTTATGTCAGAACAGGGGTGTTTAACCCCCTCCACTGGGGGCATAGTTTAATTGTTGTCCAGGTTAGGCCTAGACAAGCAGGTGAAGGGAGTTGCTAACTAGTACAGTAAATGACTTTAACAGTTAGCTTTAACAAGGTGTACTGGTACAAGTGGTATGTCAACGCAATGGCTTCACACCCAGCTGTGGAACACACAGTAAACCAGCGTGCAACACAAACCTTATGTTGACAAACGACGGCCATACGTGGGTACTGTATGTTATATAGATTGTTACTTAATCACTAACTGCTCTACAATAATTGTAAAAAAGGTTTTTTTATACAACGCTTTTGATTAAAGCCCATGGTTGGGTAGAGGCTAGTTAATGTTGTCGGTGACACCCTTTTGAAGAACAAGGTAAATGCCATGTCCTGAATGTACCGGTATCTACGTTTATCATTAACATTGTTTGGTACTGAATGCATTTTCAACTGGTTTTAATGTCAGATATGAAAGATTTTAGGGTAAGTATTATAACCGTCAAAGTGAAAGGCACTGTAGAAATTTTTTTCTTTCACTATTTTCAATTTTCTTAAAATATTGGAAGACATTTAAATTGAGTGACACAATGGATTGTATTTGGAAAACAAAACCGCAGTTCTAATGCTATTATGGTTTTTATAGTTTAATTTCAGCTATTAAGAGACAGACTCTTTAAGAAAGTGATTGGGAAAATGCGTAGCCTTAAGAAGGAATATAATTCTGTCAATCTGCCCTGATGTACTTGTGATGTGATCACCTGACTGTACTATTGGGGGGATCAAAATGTGTTGCGTGCTAAGTAGGCTTCATAGATAACACATTCATAGATAACACTAAGTAGGCTTCATAGATAACACATTCATAGATAACACATTTAAGAGTAGACATGTTGCTGAATCAATTTCAAGCTAATTAATGACTGAAAACAAAGCGAGACTAGCAGAAGCCTACATATATCAAGCACAGTTCCACATTAAAGCCATGCAGCAGACAAGTACAAGTACAGCTTAATAGTTTTAAATGCAAATATACTGGAATAAAATATACAGTAAATGCAACATTTAAAGTGTTGGTCCCCTTTATCCTGAGATATACTGATTTTAGAAATGTTTTATATGCACAATAATGTTTTTATGCTATTAGGGGAAATCCCTAGATCAGGGCCTAATTAATCTGAGCAAAGTACTTTACCCTGAGTTGCACCAGGAGATACCCATGCGGCTTTAGATAAGCGTATCTGCTAAATCAGTTTCTCAAATAAGGGTAATTCTACCCCTAGGGGTACTTTGGAGTACTGCAGGGTGTACATGAAAGTTTTGTAAAGATGCTAATTTTAAAATATGTCATGCACAATTCCTAAAATAATTATACTATAATAATGAATTATTAAATAGAATTGATGGATTCAAAACATTTGAAATGTAGCATTTAAATGTTTTTGTTTAAAAAGGTTGTTGTTTAGTGAATCTATCACTGCCGGCGTTGTATTGTACCTCTTTATATAGACTTTTTTCTACCAAAAATGTTTTGCGCTGATCAGGGGGTACTTGGCGCTGGTCAGGGGGTACTTGGTGCTGGTCAGGGGGTACTTGGTGCTGGTCAGGGGTACTTGATGCTGGTCAGGGTGTACTTGGCGCTGGTCAGGGGGTACTTGGCGCTGGTCAGGGGGTACTTGGCGCTGGTCAGGGGGTACTTGGCTTAAAAAGAGTTTGAGAAACTCTGTGCTAAATGGTGCTAAATGACTAAAAGGACAATTGTAAGTGTACTTGCATTGACTGCTGTAACTAAAATCTTTGAAATTGTTGTATATTGTGTTTACCTTTTGTTCAGTATACTTTATGTTTAAAGTTTAAGTGAACACTATATTCAAACAAGCATGCAAAGCATTTGCAGGGTGTGACCAAAGTGGAATTATGGAATACTGGCAGACACAATATTTGACCTAGAAATCTACAACAGCTATATTCGGTTTAGAAACCATGGTTCAGCTGTAGATAACATGAAGAACATACTAATTTTCTGAAGGCGTAGCCACCCACTCAACTGGTTCAGCAGGTCTCTTGTTTTAGAATAACTACTCTGTCTGCTTTAATAACAATTTACCCTCAAAACAAGATGATAGTATCAGCTAAAGCCACATAACCCAATCCACACACACCTGTTTCTATGAAAAAACATTTAGATCAAGATATTACCTGCTATTACCACTATTATTAGAGTTAAAGAGGTTTATTTTTTCTCCTTTTTTGGGGGGGTGAGTTTTCCCGATATTCCTCGCCAATTCCCTCTCTAATCCTGCCTTGATGGCAGTTCTGCAACTTTTTGTACAGATCTGTGGGATGACGAGGGGCAGGCACAAGGTTCATCCAACCACATCGCCCAAGCTGCCAATTCTTTTCGCACTGTTCACCCAACACGAAAGCCTTTAGTCAGATCATGCACGGGATGATTATGTTCACCGACTATACTTCTGCTATTGAATTCACAGGTGCCTGATCTGAACACAAAGAGTCACTGGACAGCGGCGTGCCAGGCTAGATAATCTGACTAATCTGACCCAAATCCCAAGCAGCGCTGTGGCAATTTTGCGCTGCCTTGTGCAAGGGGCGCAGGGAAATTCAGACGTAGACTGTCCTGCACTGCAGCGACTGAGCAAAATACGCCACGTGGCCCCCCAAGAGGTTTCTTTTTTAAAGTTTCAGTTTTCAGTATCAATCTGTATGTATTTCAAAGGGCATCTGAGCAAGTTACCTCGGCGACAAAGATGATGATGACGGTGTCATTCCGTTCGGAAGGTGAAAGGTCATAGAGGAGAGAGTTCAAGGTGCTAACCAGGTAGCTCTGCTTCTGCCGTTTCACTGTTGGAATCCCAAACACCAGGGACACTGACACACAAACACACAACCACACACACACATACATGGAAGGTAAAGAAACTTATCTCTCTAGGATTCAACTTAGCAGAGAAGTTGACAACACAGTCACTGATAAAGCTCAAGTTAATCCTGGACATTCTAATGATAGAATAAATACACTGTGGCATTCCCTGGAATAAAGTTCAAACTTCAGAGCGAGTGTGGTGGCCAATATGGTTGGCAGTACCGACTGACACAAAAAATCACGGCAGATGTTGTACCCTCTCACTTTAACACAGATTCACTTGTGTATATTGAGCATTTATACACATACGAGGGCTCGTCACCTACCTCCAGTCCGGCCCAGTCCCAGTGCCACATTAGGGATCAGGCTGCCTGGGTGCTCCCGTAGGTGTGGCAGATAGATGTAGGCATTGGGCAGTCTGTGGGAGAGCAGGCTGTGGCTTCTCTCAAGCATTCCTTCTACAATTCACGAGAACGGTTACTCTTTTAGTTCGGTTGACACTGTTGAAATGTTTACCTTGGCATCATAATGGTGAAATAAGACAGGTACAGTGGGGAAAAAACATATTCAGTTAGCCACCAATTGTGCAAGTTCTCCCACTTAAAAAGATGAGAGAGGCCTGTAATTTTCAACATAGGTACACTTCAACTATGAGAGACAAAACGAGAAAAGGAAATCCAGAAATTCACATTGTAGGATTTTTAATGAATTTATTGGTAAATTATGGTGGAAAATAAGTGTTTGGTCACCTACAAACAAGCAAGATTTCTGGCTCTCACAGACCTGTAACTTCTTCTTTAAGATGCTCCTCTGTCCCAAAACATCACTGCTCTAGAGAAGATCTGCATGGAAGAATGGGCCAAAATTCCAGCAACAGTGTGTAAAAACCTTGTGGAAACTTACAAAAAACATTTGACCTCTGTCATTGCCAACAAAGGGTATATAACAAAGTATTGAGATTAACTTTAGTTATTGACCAAATACTTATTTTCCACCATAATTTACCAATAAATTCATAAAAAATCCTACAATGTGATTTTCTGGATTTCTTTTTCTAATTTTGTCTCTCATTGTTGAAGTGTACCTAAGATGAAAATTCCAAGCCTCTCTCATCTTTTTAAGTGGGAGAACTTGCACAATTGGTGGCTGACTAAATACTTTTTTGCCCCACTGTGAGACAGAGTTAGGAAACACTGCCACTGGCAAAAAATATTAACAACAATTCAGACATAATCATATAGAGGGGTTTCATTCCAGTGTGCCTGTGACCAGCACATAACGTGCACTGTAAGCTCTGAGGAAGATTCTCCTTGTAACTGGGGTAAAAGTAAAAAAATATATAAACCCAGATGAATTTATTACGTTATTATTAATAAAAACATTACTTGATAGTGAACATTTATCAGCTCATCTTCCTGATGGTCCCAGCTTTCCTGTAACTTCGGATGTTTTGGTACACTCTAAAAACAAAAGGTTCTAAATAGCACTAAAAGTGGTTCATGGCTTGTAATCATAGGGGAACCACTTTAAGTGGTATATAGAACCTATCTTTTAAAATGGTGCTATGTAGAACCATAAGAAGTTCAATATAACACCTTAACCACCCCAAAGAACCGCTGAAGAACCAAACTGGGCTTAACAGGTTCTTCAAATATTTAAGGTGCTATATAGCACCACTATTTCCCCAGCGGTTCTACAGCGGTTCTATGAGGTGCTTAAGGTGCTATATGGCACCTCTTATGGTTCTACATGGCACCATTTTTAGATATGTGCTATATAGCACTTAAAGTGGTTCCCCTATGATTACAAGCCATGAACCACTTTTAGTGCTATTTAGAACCTTTTGTTTTTAGAGTGTATAGTGAAAGCAAGGCGGTTCTGTCGCCTGCGATGTTATTACCTGGTGATGATAACACACCGGTCACCTCACCTGTGATATTGGAGGAGGTGTGGGGTAATTTGCTGAGTTTCCTCAGCTTGACCAGGATTCCACTGAGCTCCCGGGATACTAAATCGCCCCTGTTCTCTGCAGCTAGCAGCCGCTCATACAGGTGAAGCATTTCAGGGTGGTGAAGGGAATCAACCTCATCTACACACACACATACACACATTGCATTTACGAAAGTGAAGTCACTACTGAAATATTACTGTGTCCTTCAGTTAGTTGATAGATCAAAATTAAATTGTTGGTCCAAACACCCAATCATTTATAAATGAAAACACGGGAATTGTCAGGGGTGCCTAAACTTTTGCATATGACTATGTGTATTTACCTATAACACACAAATGTACATTTGTATTGGCCCTTAAAAGAAAGTATAGGAATGTAATTCAAGCTAATTTAAAGGAATATTATTTGTAAATGCTGTTTGTGACAATTGCTGATGAACAATAGATTTATAAAATCAAATGTGATTCATTGATACACGTGAAACATCTGAGTGTTAATCCATTGAGAAATGTTTTGCCAAATTCTTCAACCCACTCATTACCAGATTCCAGAACATTCCAAAGTTTTGATAATTTTTTTGTTGAATATTAACTAACAACGATAATATAATTGTAAAAATAACATAAATCCTTATAATTTCTCCAGACCACTTATTTTATAATATAAAACTATAAAAGGTTTAAAAAGAAACATAAAATTGATAAAGATGTCTGTACAGGTTTCCACTCATATTCTAAAGATATTGTGTGTAAAGTTAACCATGACATTATACATTTTACAGTGCGGACATTGATCAGTTGTATAGGGAGGGGTGTCTTAAAACCCGAAAACCCCTAATGAACTCCTCGGTTACAGAGGCGCAGGTGTAGCCTAGCACCTTCATATAGACGTGTGGCGCAACACCTTACCATTTCCATTATTAGCTGTGAACCAGGTCAGAGAAAGAAAAACACAAGCCAGGAGACATCCAAGTTTGGCAGGGGTGAGCCTCATCTCATCTCCTAAACTGTCAATAGAAATCTTTCGTCTGACTTCTGTACCTATATGATGAAAGTAGCGCTGCCGTTCAAATTAATCCAAATGTGATCCACAAAGTTTACTCCCTTCATGACACCTTCCCCGATGGATTCGATGAACCCAAGACTCTGCCTGTCATTGTAAACTGATGAAAAGACTGACAGCCACTTCCTTATCTCTACGTAACATGCATGGGGTTTGACACAAGACAACCCCCGACTAGCTTGCAAGTCAAAACGTACAACTCCCTGAAAAGGTTATGCGGCTACTGTGGTGCGCCTCTGCATGTTCTCAACCCCACCTGGTGGGCAATTATAGAACTGTGTCACTGTTCAACTGTCTATAATAATAATTATTATATAATAATGACTAGATTTTCATGGAAAAACACAATGTAATAAAAACACATTATTTCTAACAAACAACAGGTTGAATATAAAAACAGATCTCAAACGAATTTTGAGATTCTAACACACATAAAAAGAGTGGGAAGTGACAATTTCTGTGAATTTTACGTGCATCTTAATTTTTATTTATACCCCAACAACATCACACAACTTTTGGTTTTATATAGGTGTCGCCCTCTGTATCAGCACAGAACTCTGCAAAGTGAAGAAAAATAATTATTGCATGTACAATACAAAATCAAAGGGCTTTTAAATATCAACTTTGAAATGTTATGTATTCATAGGCAATGTACCTGCAGCGCCATCATAGGTGAACCGTGCTGGTAGAGAAAACTGCAGGCATTGAGCTTGTTTTCTGATTGGCTGCAGCTCTGATTCCTGAAGTTTCAAAGTTTTACCTGCAAGTAGGAAATACATTTAGCAATGCAAGCCACTCTGCTCATGAAGGACTTGCACGCGCACTTACTGATCACACACAGCAGCGTTTGTGTCCAATTACATCGTTAAACAAGTTTCAACTCTGATGCACACACCAAGTGCCCAGATCTACCAAAGACGTAGAGAGATCGGACCATTCCGACAGGCACTCCGGCCACGGTCACGGTGTTACTGAAGTGCAAGACGAGACATTCAGGACAAGCTTGCAGGAAGTGCACGTTGGAAATTCGGTCATTTTCTATCCATGGGAAGAACAACAGAGTACCACAATTTATATGATATTTTTGTCATAGAATATCACATTGAAGCAGCGTGTCTACCAATTGGGGGCTCATTTATGGATCGTGTATAATCCTAAATATGTATTTACGAACGGAATTAAAAAAAGTGTGATTTATCCAATGACGTTCGTACAGTTTTACGCAGAGCCTATTAAAACCAGTAGGAAATCACCATTGTAAATATTTGTTGTTCTTATCGTCAGTGCTCGTGCACGCACATCCTCATATGATTTGCATCAAACACACCCTTAAAACAAGGGCGTCAATTGGCTATGGCAGATACAAAAGCAAACCATTCTAAAAGCTTGAACAATAGCAAGGTATTTTCTTTCCATGTGAAAACATAATCACAGTTTTAAAAAGAAGAATATTTCATTCATTCCCCCTCTAAAACTGACTGTCTAACTGCTATGGATGAGAATGTGGAGATCATAATTGGTATTTTTGTTTTTGTCAAATAAAGTAATTTAAACGAATTTGACTTGCCTTAAAATATAGCAAAAATAAATATGGGCTTATCGTCCATTGTCCACGCAAAGCAATTCTCAAGCAATTTGCTTTGGGCTCAATTAATAAAGTTTGACTTTTCTGTACCCCCTCTGTTTTCCCAAGGCCCACAAGTTTTGGGTGTTTGTGTGTTCTGTGTAACGGCTGTATGTTAAAGCTACGTTAGTAGCTAAATTTATAAACATAATTCGGGATGGGAATAAACAATATACAAGCCCAGTGTCAGATAGCCAAGTCGTCAGGCTTCTTGAGTTAGAAAGATTATGATGGTGATTATGAAGATGGCACCTTGTCCTCCTTGACCAAGCTCAACTCCATGCAGGACACCTTCTCAGAGCTGTTCAAGATGTTAATCGTTGTCACATTGCCTGTGTCTACAGTGTTCAAAGAGAGATTATTTTCTGATTTAAAATGTTTAAAAAACATCGAAACAAAAATTTCAGAACAACAATGAGAGATGAAAGATTAACCCACCTCATGTTTATGGCTGTGGAAACTACACTGGTAAAATCATTAAACATGGATGATAGTGAAATACTTTGATCAGGTAAGGGCCAGGCGCTACCCTCTTGGACTAAACAGGAGACTACAGCACCAGAAGATAAGAAGGTGAATCTCTTCCTCCTAATCCAAAGAGCAAACAATCACTGAGAGCAGCCTGAGGCCATTTGATGAATTGTACTATAATTACCAGTTGTTGGCTTTGTCAAATCATATTGATGTAAGCAATTATGCAGTCAGTTGAATAGTCTGAGGCTTACCACAGATTGCCAGTTTTATTCTGTGCTGTTGGACCTGTGAAATCAATGCTAGTGTGTGTGGTGCCCCATAGAACGGAGAGACCTTTGTCAGAGCGCACTTGGACTTGTAAAGTATTGCATTGTATGGTCATTGTATGCATTAATTATTACAATCTACTGTATGCACAATATGCACTCTTTCAGGTCTATTTGTCTTTGAGAATGAAATAGGCCTTTGATAGGTCATTAATAAGACCATCTGTGAATATGAATGTCAGTGAGTGAACTTGTTTGTTGTTCCAGGATTTTCGACAGTTTGTTATGGAAGCATTTTGCCAACAGACTCTTTAGATAATTGCCAAACAGCCTGCAGAAATTGTCAGTTTTTCAGTCTGGTAGCGAATGAATTCAAACGTTATTGAAGACTCAATTAGGTCTTAGTACTTAGAAATTACAATAGATTTGCATATTTTGTTTTAAATTTGCCTCGTGTTTGGGTGTGTATTGGACACCCCTTAGCTGCCTACTAGAAGGTAGTATATAATTCAGTACATTACTTCAATTTCTGAGAATAAAAAAAATTGTAATGATATTTAGACCTTCACTCTCTGTCTATATTGCTGAAATGTGTGCCAAAATAGATATGATGAAACAATTTTCAACTGCATAGTAGGTGTTTGACATTATGTCCAGTTGCCATACCTTGTCTTTTGCTAAAACAATGCCCCAGGGTGGAACAGGACAGTCTCATCATGGATGTGCAGCGGACAAATCTGCAGCAACTGCATGATGCAATAATGTCAATATGGACCAAAATCTCAGAGGAATGGTTACAGTGACTTGTTGAATCTATGCTATGAAGAATGAAGGCAAAATCAGGTCCAAACCAGTACTACTGTATCAAGGTGAACCTAATGAAGTGGCCGTTTTTATTATTATTATTAGGCTATTATTACAAATTAACCTATTTGGTCAAAATACATGAAACACAGTGTAGGCTAGACGAACATTACATGATTTCACAATGGAAAAACGAATAATATCAAAAGAATAAATGATTAATTCACACATTAAAAAGACATGTTCAACATTCCTACTCTTCTTTTCAATTGCAGTTCCCTCCCACCACCTGTCATTGTGCGTAAATTTACGAACATTCTCAAGAAAACGTTAATATTGATAAATCACACATTTTGAATAGAAATGATCACACGCATGGTTTACGCACAGATAGCATATGCACGCAGGATAAATGAGCCCCCTGGTCTGGCATAGGTACTTATTGAGCTCTGTTTAAGCTCTCACACACTTCTGGTACGAACACTTGAAAGGAAAGGGTACATTGTTCACTTACTTGTTAGTTGTAAGGTGTTTTCAATAACCGTCATGTTATGATTGAAGTAACGAACACAGATATCGTCACTGAAAAATGAGTTGACCATTTATATAGAAATATTGCTTAAGAACTGTGTTCTGTTGTTCCTACTAATGTAGGTAACATGAAGCAGGAAGTCAGATCAACTCACATCATGTCTTGTTGTTTTAAGAGCACATTATTGTCACTGGAAGTTGCTAGAAGTTCTATCTTGGAGCTTTTAATGACTTGAAATTTTTCTACATAGTTTTCATTATCTGAATATGCCTCAATGAGAATCCATTCTCCAAAGACCTGTAAGGAAAAACATACAATAGCACGCTGCTCTGTGTACCTCAGTCGGTAGCTCATGGTGTTAGCTCACAGTATGAAAATACAATACATGCATTTGTAACATGTATGAACATGCCATTTTCTCTTGATGAGAGTGTCTGGTATCTGCTAAACATGAATTGAATGCAAATGTAGACTTCCAAATTCCACCAAGTATGTTAACATTGTTGTTATTATTACTAATATTTCCCACTCTTTAAGAGACAGAGTCTGACAGACACCCACTGTGTTTAGCTTGTCGGCAGGGAGTAGTTTGACCAGCTGGCCACAGTCCACCTTGGTTGCTGCCTCAGTAGGAGCCTGGGTCGGGGCTGCTGTGACCACCACAGCCACCGTCAGCAGGGCCAGGAGAGACACACGGTAGCAGGACACAACAGGCATGGTGGAAATGGAATCTGGAACGCTATGGAAGCCACAAACTAGGAGCAGCGCAAATATAGTCAAACACTCCAGGTGGGTTGGATTTGTTGTGGGGGCACTCCAGGGTTCTCCATAAGTGTCCAAAATGTCCGCCTAATTGTCTAGTGCACTATTTATGACGTTTACTGCTTCTAAGTAGGTGAGTTATCAAAGGGTGCCCACAACTTTCAGGTTTTGGGACACCAACGATGCCTTGTATAGCTTTGATAATGATTAATATATTTTGTGTTTATTCAAACCTGAGGGCGACCTCGTCTGTCTGCAGTGTGAGTTTGTGGTTGTAGGCCATAGTACAAGGTTACCCATGTATTAAACTCTGGCCCTAGTACCAATGTGAAACGCTTATACAATGTGAAGTGCTTGTATTGAGTATACAACCTCTGTGTGAATAATTTTCAAAATGTCTTTCTTTCCTTTTGTTTCTGTAACGGTCTCCCGCCTCCATGGAGCATGAGTCCGTGTCTCCAGCCCCACCAACTCCGTTTTCTGTTTCACCCGGACTATCATAATAAATCACTTCACCAACCAATGGATTGTATTTTCTGTCTCCAACCACACACAGCTGGTATCACTTCAGTCATTAGTACACATAGTTAAGTTCTTGTTTGTGTCGTTCATTAATTGTAATTTGTGTTTGTGCTGTTGTTTTGTGTATTCCATTACAGTTTTGACTACGTAGTTTTAGTTTTCTAAGTGTTTTCGTGTTTGTATTAAATCTTAAACCTTGCTACTCCATGTGGCACAGCACACGTTACAATTTCCTCTTTTTATTTATAGAGAATGGTGCATTTCGTCAGCTTGTCAGGAGAACCAAACATATATTAAGTACAAGTTATTTAATTAATTTAACCATTTATTAACCACTAGCCATATCACTGTGAACTGTCCTTTTCATCGTGAGGCTCAGCAACATGCAAACTCTGTCTCAGAGCACAACTCTGCATAAAGAACAAAAAGAGAGGAGATGTTAGTGAAAAAGTTTATAATAATCTCGGGACTCAACCAAATGTAATGTACAGATGTAGTGTCCTAAAGTGTTCAATCCAGGAAAATAATCTTGTAGCGACAGAATGTGTGAATTATGGTATTATCTAAAATTATGTGCATTTTTTATCAATGATGTTTTTGGCAAATTTTATTATGAATCTTAAACCTTAAATGAACTAAGCTAATTGTATGTTTCCTGCAAAACACATATAAAGGATGTTAAAGTAAAGGAACTGCATCTTTATACTTGAATGGAACACCAATACAAATCAATATGAAATGTTGCCGGCTGTCCCTTTTGAGTACTGTAGAGCCGTGGTTCCCAACCCTCTCCTCGGGGCCCCCCAGACAGACCATGTTTTTGTTTTAACCCTAAAATGGCACACCTGATTCAATTAGTCAAAGGTTTAATGTGTAGTTAACTAATTGAATCAGTTGTGTCATTTTAGGGTCAAATTAAAACCATGGCCTGTCTGGAGGTCCCAGAGGAGAGGTTTGGGAACCACCGCTGAAGAGGGTTGAGGTACATCATGACCTGTGACTCCACTGTAGGAGTATGGTGCAGGTTGAGCATATTTCAGACATTGTGCTTGCTTCCGGAAATGCTCCAAATCTGAATGTGGCAATGTCTTGTTCTTTCCTGGAAAGAGAAATATAATATATACCATAACTTCATTGGTTGATTGGCCAATGTTTCTCCTCGAGAAACACAATATATTTGTGTAAATCACACAAAATATTTTTAAGTAAATCTGACAACGCAACTATAAATTTTTTTCAGTGAAGTATAGTTAAATCGGGTACATGCTTACAATCAGACACAATCTACTGTATTGTTTTCTGCTATAAATGTTTTACATTTGTTAAAATGTTATTTATTAATTGAGTATTTACAAATTTAACATATTTTTAAGAGTAGCTTCTGCAGGAATAAAAAATACAAATTAAATCTCTCTCACACACACACACACCTACCAAATATGTAAAGAGCTTGGAAATGCACTCCTGCCATTAGGTCGCCACTATGCATAATAGCGAGACAGTCAGTACAGGTCTGTAGGAAGTGCCCCGTAATAGATATATTATCATCTACGTAAGAAAAAAAAGAGTAACTTAGCATGTCAAATAGCATGATCCTGTAGTATTGAATTGTAACAGGGCACTGAGTCAACAAAGTTTGACTTACGTGTGACTTGAAAACTGCTTTTGGAAAAGGTCATGTTTGCAGAAGAGTTCATGCAATTACCTTCACTGGAACAGGAAAGAATATAATATAACTTTATAATATTTATCTTTATGCCTTGTCAAATAACCACACTCTCACGATATAGGGTTCAAGGGTGTGGTGTCAAAATAGTTTTTTCACTTGCATCAAGTTTCTCTGGTCGAGAAGGACGGTCTCGTTTTCTGAAGTAGGAGAGATTTGAATCCAGGAGCTGCTGGTGTTCCTCAGTATCTCACTTACAACCTCATTGTCCGAGAAACCTTCGAGGAAAACCCACTTCCCGAAAATCTGTGAAATAGTTTGGGTCTGTCATTTAATTGTACACCTTGGTGTTTTAAGCAATATTTATGCTGAGAGCAGAAGCTGTATTTGACCTATAAGCCCTTCCTGTTAGTTGGAGCATATTGCCCTTTACCGTAGACATTAAAATTAAATGCCTTTTAAACACGTGTACTGTACTATATTTAGTTTAGCCCAAAACTGTCCCTACTTACTGTTCTAGATTTAGTTTAGCCCAAAATTGTCCCTACTTACTGTACTAGATTTAGTTTAGCCCAAAACTGTCCCTACTTACTGTACTAGATTTAGTTTAGCCCAAAACTGTCCCTACTTACTGTACTAGATTTAGTTTAGCCCAAAACTGTCCCTACTTACTGTACTAGAATTAGTTTAGCCCAAAACTGTCCCTACTTACTGTACTAGATTTAGTTTAGCCCAAAACTGTCCCTACTTACTGTACTAGATTTAGTTTAGCCCGAAACTGCTATGGTGTGTGTCGAGGCCCTCTCACTTGATCAGGGCTGCCTAACCATTTTCCTTGAGATCCACTTATGTGTTCTGGGGTAAATATGTTTTGGAGAGAACCTACAGAATGGTAGGATGGTATTGTGATATATTACTCACAGTATACTGGTGTAACTCACTAGATGATATACTCACAGTATACTGGTGTAACTCACTAGATGATATACTCACAGTATACTGGTGTAACTCACTAGATGATATACTCACAGTATACTGGTGTAACTCACTAGATGATATACTCACAGTATACTGGTGTAACTCACTAGATGATATACTCACAGTATACTGGTG
>JACXGM010002452.1:0-19869 GCA_016801145.1 Umbra pygmaea
TCAGTGAGGTTGGATGGAGAGCGTTTGTGAACAGCAGTTTTCAGTTCTTTCCACAGATTCTTGATTGGATTCAGGTCTGGACTTTGACTTGGCCATTCTAACACCTGGATATGTTTATTTGTGAACCATTCCATTGTAGATTTTGCTTTATGTTTTGGATCATTGTCTTGTTGGAAGACAAATCTCCGTCCCAGTCTCAAATCTTTTGCAGACTCCATCAGGTTTTCTTCCAGAATGGTCCTGTATTTGGTTCCATCCATCTTCCAGTCAATTTTAGACATCTTCCCTGTCCCTGCTGAAGAAAAGATCCATGTTTGACAGTGGGGATAATGTGTTCAGGGTGATGAGCTGTGTTGGTTTACGCCAAACATAACGTTTTGCATTGTTGCCAAAAAGTTCGATTTTGGTTTCATCTGACCAGAGCACCTTCTTCCACTTGTTTGGTGTGTCTCCCAGATGTGGCAAACTTTAAACAACACTTTTTTATGGATATCTTTCAGAAATTGCTTTCTTCTTGCCACTCTTCCATACAGGCCAGATTTGTGCAGTATACGACTGATTGTTGTCCTATGGACAGACTCGCCCACCTCAGCTGTAGATCTCTGCAGTTCATCCAGAGTGATCATGGGCCTCTGGGCTGCATCTCTGAGCAGTCTTCTCCTTGTATGAGCTGAAAGTTTAGAGGGACGGCCGGGTCTTGGTAGATTTGCAGTGGTCTGATACTTCTTCCATTTCAATATTATCGCTTGCACAGTGCTCCTTGGGATGTTTAAAGCTTGGGAAATCTTTCTGTATCCAAATCCGGCATTAAACTTCTCCAAAACAGTATCTTGGACATGCCTGGTGTGTTCCTTGTTCTTCATGATGCTCTCTGTGCTTTCAACGGACCTCTGAGACCATCACAGAGCAGGTGCATTTATACGGAGACTTGATTACACACAGGTGGATTCTATTTATCATCATTATTCATTTAGGTCAACATTGGATCATTCAGAGATCCTCACTGAACTTCTGGAGAGAGTTTGCTGCACTGAAAGTAAAGGGGCTGAATAATTTTGCTCGCCCAATTTGTCAGTTGTTTGTTTGTTAAGAAAGTTTGAAATATCCAATAAATTTCGTTCCACTTCATAATTATGTCCCACTTGTTGTTGATTCTTCACAAAAAATTACAGTTTTCTATCTTTATGTTTGAAGCCTGAAATGTGGCAAAATGTCGAAATGTTAACGCGGGCCGAATACTTTCGCAAAGGGAAGAGATTAGGTTGGCATAAATAGTAATTATTAATCAAAAGTAAACGTAATGTGAGGTCAGCCCCCTGTTTTGAATCAACCATTTAAATTATTTCTGCCTACAAGGCAGATTTGCCTGGAGAACACTTTTCAATAACTAAAACTCCTATGAGCCAAAGGTCTTTGGGTTTGATTGGTTTCTACGGTTTCGCGTTTTTTTATGTTCTGCCTATCATGCAACAAATAGAGATACTTTTTTTGACAATTCAAATCATCAATATCAGTGTTCAATGATTACTCCTTTTCAACACAGTGTTATTACCTTAAAACAGGAGGTAAGACATACATTTAATGCAAAACAGTTTAAATTTTTTTACTTGTATAGACCCTGCATTTGGGGAGTGTTTTTTAAGCCTGTTTTTAATTGGTGATGTTCTTCTTTGTCGGCAGGCTTTAGTTAAACATTTTTTTTAAGAATTACATATTTTCTTTATTCTTGAGACATGTTTCATAATCATTAGGTCCAGTTCTTCCCTATCATAATCTAACAAGCAAAACATTATAATTAGTTTTTGCCAAACTATAAGTCATTTCTCAAACGTTTACACACAAAGCAAATGCTAAGCATATTTTGGCAAAAATAAATAATTGTCTATACAAGACACACAACTCAGTTTGAATATATCATGTCAAACTAACTTGAAACATTTGGTAACAACTGATTCAAACTACTTCTTTGAATGTGAACATGTTCTACACATGTGCAAAACATCTTCACTAAATCAGCAATCAAACCTATTCATACATAAAACCTCCCCTTTAAGTGGTCATTTTTACGATTGGGCAAAGCAGGGAGAAAAAAAAAGGAGAGGTAGAGGGAGATGGTTTCAGATGCCTGGTGGTTAAGTAGCTAACCTAGTTTACTATTCCATTTGGGCCATAATTATTGACCTTGTTGGTAATCATACTTTTCCATAAAAGAGGCTGTAAAGCCCAAAAAACAACAATAAGAATATTAAGAACATTCAAGAATGAGGATAGCTTTTTGTTTTAAATTGGTGTTTTTTATTCTCTAAATGTAAAGCACCATTGAAATTCTGTATATATTCTTTAGAACAGTTTCTCATTTGAAATGGCGAAATGGCAAATATAATGAATAATGAAAGCTTATCAATTCTGGATATTAATCCTCTTAATTGTTTTTGCATTGGTCATCTTTGGTGTTACCTTTTATGGTAATACTACAATTGACTATTGTGTAATGATTGATTGAAATAACTTTTAATGAGTTAGCAAGTTGTAGGTTTTGATGCAAGTTGTGTCATGTATTAATTTTTTCAGAGTACAAAATGTGTCATTTTGGCCAGTGTACATTATTTAAAAACTGCTGCACATAAAGGTTATAGCATCAAATAACATTCTGACTTTGACTGCATTCATGTAGATGTTAACCAGTTAAGCACGTTCACAATGAGTGAACAAGATACCGTTAGTAGTCTATGTACTGTATCTCAGTGTACGCCGTGAGGACCGGCATTCTGTACCCCCTGGAATGTGTGTGCCGTCTGATAACCTTCTTTTAATTAGAATGGATGTACTGTGATGTGTGTGTGAAGGGAGTGTCCATCTACAGGATCTTCCATGGCAGTGAGGGATGAACAAGGATGAGGGAGGAGTGGGGGTGACGCTAACGTTCATTACACGCTCCGCTGCTCACACACAACAACGTCTCAGACTCAGAACCATCACTCACTCACACACACACGCGCCAACACACGTCCCCACAGGGGAGAAGTATCCCAGACAATCACAGCCACGTAGGCTACGCGAACACATGTATGGAACGCACACGCGCTTACTTTTAAGGTCCTTTAAGGCATTCCAGAAAACATTCCACCTTATTAGAGACACATTTGGTCATTAAAGTAAAACAAAACCCTTTATTGTGTTTCATAGGGAACATTGTCGGCCTCATTAATCGCTAAAATGTTTTCCCCAGACTGATCTAGTAGTAGTTTTAAATGATAAGAACCATATATTTCCTGTTTGTATCAACATTATACCAACTACATTACCTTAAGCAGTTCTTAGACATTTATATAAACCGACTGTGTCATGTGCCTTCTTCTGTCATCTTCAAAATACGTACATAAATATTGATAGGCATCAACAGCACAATATGACTTGGTTGAAATACACTGATAAATGGACGAGAGAAGCAAAAGGGCACTGGCTGATCAATAATCTATAACCATCTTCTCAACTCCACTCTCCGGTAAATGGCTTGGAGGTCCTCACTATCACCAACCATTTCAGAGCTATTGACTGGGTGAATTGTGTCAGCTTCCATCACGGTGACTCCCTCCCATTACCCCACATTCCGGTCAAAGGAGCTGACAAATGAGTGTGCATTTCTCTGGGACCCTCTGAACCAATCACAGTGGTTGCTAGGATGAAATCGCAGGCAGAAAATAATGTACCTATAATCAACGTCATTAATTACAATACCTCTATCAATATATAATTATCCTCACTGTCTCATTGCATGATGGGAAATGGAAGATAATGGCCCCGCAAGACATGCTGCTTTTATAAATGTCCTCATCATGGAACTATTTCATAGTGGATGAACTTATTGTATGCTGATGTGTGTTCTTTTAACATATGACCACTATTCATTTTCAAACGTCTATGTCTTTTTTTGGCACAATAGAATGTAGTCAATATACAATAATCTAGCAGTGATATTGCAGAAAATTTAGTAACGTTTTAAAATGTTTCGATATTTACAGTCAATGTATAGTAGCTCTTTGCTGTTTGAGCACTGCAGCATTAGTTGAACACATTTACTGTATATCAGGTAGCCAGCCTCATTCTCTGACATCAGGTTTGGCACAGAGATAATCACTGCATTAATGTGTTTCCCTTGAGAGGATTCTGCAACTGTCCTTGAGAAAGGCACTTAACCACAACTGCCTCAGTAAACACTCAGCTATGTAAAGGCTAATGAGTAAAATGTCCCTCTTGGTTTGCCATTGCATAAAGGAGTAGTTTAAGCAACAACATAAAATAACAGTCTTTTTAAATAGCATGTCTTTTGAAATCACTATGAAGATGTAAGGGCAAAGTTGAAATCTGATATTGGAAGTTAAGATTTGTAGTTGTATGAAGAAAAACACTATTTAAGAAAACAAAATCCAAGAGTAATTTCTTGTGAGTGAACATACAACAAGTAAACTTCTATCTACATTATATTCTTCTGTAGAGAATAGAAATACAGGTTACACTTTATTTGGAGAGTCCGAAATTCCATCTGTAGGTGCTCTACAGATAGTTTGTTGATTATACGACTATCAACAAACTATCTGTTGATAAGCACTAATTGTGTAGTTTAAGTGTAGGGGTAAGTTTAGAATATGTTTTAGGGTAATGGTTAAGGTTAGGCTTAACATAAGGGGAAGGGTTAAGGTTAGGATTAGGGTTAGGGTTAGTAGATAGTTTGTTAAAATGTTGTTGATAGTCTGCAGATAATCTGTAGAATATCTACAGATACACTTTTTGGATTCTCAAGATAAAGTGTTACCGAAATTAATTGTATGGAATATTTGACAAATTAGATCATATTCCAGCAAGAGAATGTCCCACCATAGCACTAACACATTTGCCACTGCCTTTAAAATAACATTAAACCTTGGAGACGCTGAGGTCAATTATCCACAGTAAGCCGCAGCACCTCAGAGCACAGATTAGTTCACGGGCTTCTGGGAAAGATAATCAATGTTCCTAGCTGTCAACTTGAGCTACGCATCTCGACTGCCGGCTCGAAAGCTCTAGGGACTAGAATAACCTGAGTTTCAGAGACAGGCTTCATATCCTGGAAACTGTTATCATTTGATCCTAACATTTAACAGTTCATCACATCAATAAGACACACAAGCAATTCATTTTCAGTGTGTTAACCCAGTGTTATTCAGAGGCGACATGGTCATATCTCTTACTGAGGTCACACTGCAACACAAGGGTAAGCTCACATTTCTACACATGGAAGTGCATCTATTAAAGGTAATAGTCATCGCCTTCTGTATAAATCCATGTTAAAATGACACTTAATCTCTCTTTCAGATTACCGTATCATTGGGAGACCAGTGTCTGAATCAGCTCTGATGCACTTTGGAAGAAACACCTGGACAAGGATAGTCACAAGTCGTCTGGCTGTTATTGCATTGAAGCAGGGACTTAAAGTTGGATATCAGCAAATTGTGGTAAAATTACTAAAAAGAGATACTTTCTCCCTATGCCCTACTCCATCTTAGATCACACACACAAATTCATAATTGTTTTGTGTAGTAAGCAAACAAATAATACAGGTACCTTGCCCCAAAGGCTTTCTTTCTTTTTTAGTAAAATCCTGATACATTAAGGTTGGTGAAAGAACACGAATAGCTAAACCCACAGTTGTGAACATTGGATAAACAAAATCAACTCTCCAAAGGGTTGGGGAAATGTTGTTGGCGTGTTACAGCCTGTCCTAATTCCCTTTAAATCCTCCACACTCAACCCATAATCAATGCCACGGAAAATAAGCAGTAACCAAATGACAGTGGGAGTGAGGAGATGGTGAGGTACAGTTCTACTACTGTAGCCTCAGGCATGGAAATACAGGATTACCCTTATTGTATTACTCTTAGTGAAAAAAGAAAAATCTGTCCAATCTGAAGCCACAGGATTTGTAAACCTGATGGTACTTCAATCAAGTGCTGTGTGTTAAAGTGAGACAAACACCCTCTGCGATGCTTCTCCCCAAAAAGCATTCATGGCAACTGTGACTTCAATGACATTAAGAGTGTCTATCTTGCTGAAGAAATCTAAATTAATGTGGGCCTCAAGCTAATAAAAATTGTAATAATGCATAATGTCACATAATGTCTACATTTAATAAGGGAGTGTGCAAGTTCCAAAGCCATCAGTGCTTTCATTTTCTCCACCACACAGTCATTACAATGTGTTCAGCTTCTCATCGCTAACAGTAATGGGTTTTACTTTCACTGCTCAGCTTTTTATTACACAGATATATTTATTGGACTGAAAAAAAAGAAAAACAGGCTGTTCTACTCTGGTAATGTGTAGCATAATGTTGTATGGCCAGTGAAGCACACCCGTATGTAAACCTGTTACGAGACATTCACACGTAGCCTAGAGTGGAGATCACAAGGCTTCCATTCAAACAGCCTATGAACACTCAGCTCCTACTGTCTAGAGACAACAGCCTCCAAGGACAGAGCTAGAAGACACATCAAGCCCTCTACATTAATTATTCACAGCATAAAGGCCTCGCCGGGCGCAGTTAAATGTCCTTCTCAAAAAGAAAAGAGAACAGTTATCATCCACTTTATCTGCCAAATGCCTTGGCACTCTGTCCCCCCACAAGCAAAATGAAATGTGGAAAATGCAGGGTTTGTCGTTGGGGGCGGGGTCACATTAGAACACGAGCCAACAGTGCTTTAAAAGCTGATATGCATGCATGACCATGTGTGTGCTTTTCTGTGTGTGGGCATGCATGCACCTGCTGGTGTGGTTTGAATGTGTGGGAGTGTGTTTGGACATGTGCACACACGGGGGGACGTGAACCCCAACACTATTGCAGGCTGTCTTGTTGGATGCTATGTACTGTATGTCTTGTTGAAAGCTGCCTGCATCACTTGTCTTCAATTGATGCCAGCGCATTACAAACAAACAGTCTGCTTCGACTGATAACATGGGCAGGGTTGCAGTGTCTTCTGTGGTGTCCACTATTTCCACATTACCGGAGCTAGTCACAGAGGCCAGCAACCACTGACGCCAGGCTATTTCCTCAGCCTGCCTGGGAACAAAACAAACATCTTCCCACCAGCTGCTGCTGTGCCCCGAATATATCACTCACATCTTCCAGTTAATTTCACCTCCACTCCCAAAACATATCAGCCCCGATGTCCCTGTGAGTAGCAGGTATATTAATGGAGGTGGTAAATGAGGCTCTGCTGTATCAGAGCAGCTAACAGAAGAACATATGCTAACAGGAACAGACGCTGGGCTGTATGATGCTGAATCATCTATTCCCATTGGCGTCCCTTTGTTTGTGATGATCGCTGTGTTGCTGCAGCCATCCATTTTCAGACGATCTAGCTAGGAGCCTGGAGGTATCAGTGCTCTGTGATTTTCCACAGACTGACACACTGCCATACGGTACTTTAAAGTCAGAGACTTTATGAGAGGTCCTGTCCCTTCAACATCAACCAATAAAATCTGGGCAAATAATTGCTGTTGTATATAACAAGACTGTGACGGCATTTAACAGACATCCTGCAAAGTCTTCTGCTATACTCCGAACAGCTGTATGTCAGTCCATTGTTTAAAGAAACTCATTCAAATCCTTGTACCCTTTGCATTAAATTTGCCTGTACATGTTTCTTCTCTTATGCTGTCCTGCTAATCTACAGTATATCTTGACATTGAGAACTTTAGTTCTTGAAAATATTGGTAGGGACAATAGTCTGAGTAAATTATCAAAGTTATATATTCCATCTCATAAACACTGTCAGCCATGTCCCTGGTTTGTTGTTCTCCTTTCATGTTACAGTAATTCAGTTTTATCAGCAGTAGATGTCTCTAGCACTGATCAACACACTGACTCCCACTTCTACAGCACAAGTGTAGTGGCAGTTAAATGTGCATTTACTACATGAGTCAATTTAAAGTAGTGATGTAAATGTCTGGTTTGTATACAAATAAAATAAAACACTATCTGCCACAGTTCTAAACACCGAACTATCAAGTCGTTCTTCTCTTGGTGGAAATTGTGAGGTTAAAACAGTGAAAAATACTTAAGTCAGTTTTGAATTTACATTTTCAGCAGTTCAAAACACAGATTTCTTTTGGAATGCACAGGACTGTGAAATGTCCCCATATTGAACCAAATACCAGATTTGTTTTCATCCATTTTTCTGTTGATTACAGAATTGCTGATACTGCTGATAGTACTGAAGAGCTTCTCTGAGACTGCAAGTGCTCCTCAACCTATTGGTTGAATATAAGCAAACATCGTTCATTCAGAGTAAGATGGTATGAGAACTTTCTGACAGTGAGGGATTATTTATGAAACAAAATGTATCATACACTACAGTGTAAGTAAGCAAACTCTTCTAACATTTTTTTATCGTTATTATATTTCAAATCGGACCTAAGTACTTCAGAAGAATTTCTGGAGTCCATTAGTGAGAGAGTGTTTCGCTCTGTGAGGAACGAACTTCAGCTTACTTCAGATTTAGATCTCAGATGTTCCGAACATGCTGTTGCTGTCATCTACAGGCCACCAATGGAAGTGCATAGAAAAAATCCCCTAATGAGATAATTATTTCAAGTTTATTTGTCACATGTACAAAGACTGCAGGTGTTATTTCATGTACAATGAAAATCTTGTTGCCCAGTCCTAACTCCAACAATTCAGTGATAATAGTAATAGAAACAAAAAGATAACATAAATAAATAGACATCATCTGTATCAATAACAATATGATATAAGAAGGGGTCTAGAGATCAAGCATAATATATACAGTATAGTCTCTACATGTAAACAGTAAGGATTGACCACAGAATACAGCTTGACTATCAAGGTGTATTAGAATTTATCTAAAGTGTCTATGTAAGATTATTTGTGTGTACATTTAACAGTTACATGTAGCCAGGGCCGCTTACTATATTGCCGGAGGGAATACAGTTGGTGACTAGTATCAATTACAATAGTCTATAGTTGTCCATAGAAACGCACAACAGCATGATACTGTGGTGATGGTAAAAACAGTGAAGTGCCATACAAGCTGTCATGACCCTGTACTATGTAATGTGTACAATTTAGCAGCCTGATGAACTTCAGGAAAATGCTGCTGTGCAATCTGACTGTTTCAGTCATCAGCAATTATTTCTTCATTTATACAGGTATGTTGACTGAGAACAAGTTCTCATTTGTAGCAACGACCTGTGTATGTCACATAAAATATGTAAGCAAGCAAAACAAATGAAAAGCAATTAAAAAGCAAAAAAGCCAAAACAGTCACATAAAACGGACACAGTCAGTAATAAGATGATCTTCAAGTAAACATCTAAAATGTCGTAAAGGCACTAGTTCTTCCAAATTAAAAGTACATTGTAAAACAATTCCCAATGAAAGGGGGAAAAAAAACAAAAAGCTGATCTACCCAATACAGTGAAGATCTTAGGGATCTGTACTGATATCCATCCCTGATTTCTGGTCTGGTATCCAGTATGTCTGACAGTTAATAGTGAATTAATAAAAGGTGGTCTTTTGTGCAAAAGAGATTTATACACAAAAAGTGCAAAATGCATTTCTCTACGAGATTTCAAGGCAGCCAATATACTTTCTGATAATGCGTGCAATGATGGGTAATAAACCTGTCTCCCATAATAAAACAAATGGCACTATGATATACAGCGGGGCAAAAAAGTATTTAGTCAGCCACCTATTGTGCAAGTTCTCCCACTTAAAAAGAAAAGAGAGGCCTGCAATTTTCACCATAGGTACACTTCAACTATGAGAGACAAAATGAGAAAAATAAATCCAGAAAATCACATTGTAGGATTTTTAATGAATCTATTGGTAAATTATGGTGGAAAATAAGTATTTGGTCAATAACAAAAGGTAATCTCAATACTTTGTTATATACACTTTGTTGGCAATGACAGAGGTCAATCGTTTTCTGTAAGGCATGCATATAGATTGTATCTCCATAATCAGTGACAGATAAATAAAGTGGGTTACACTTTATATGCATTCAGAATGCAATGTTCATCTAAAAAGGAGCACAGCTGCAGGTTTACAGTTTTCTCAAATAATTTCACAAGACATAAAAGCCTGGAAATGGGTCTATAGTTGTTTAAATCTCTTGGATCACCAGGTTTAAAGTGGTCATAACAAAGCCGTCTTCCAAACCTTAGGAATTATACCTGAGAAAATGGATAGAAATGTGAGCAAGTGACTCAGCAATAATGTTGCATGAGACAAGGATTAAGAAGTAACCCACTGAAATGAGAAAGATGTGTTCACAACTCCATCTGACAAAATACAGGAAGAGAAAGAAGTCTCTCAATGGTCTACTTTGCTTTCCTGTGGTACCTGGTGTTTGTAGGTGCCTTCCAGGGGGGGCAGTGAGGAACCAATTACATGTTTAGCTGAGTGTCGAACCCTCTGCAGGCCCATGCAGTCATGCAGCCTATCAGTGTACTCTCTAACACCATGAGAGCTCTCTGGGACAGGACAAATATCTTCAGCCTCCTGAGGGTGAACAGGCGCTGCTGTGCCTTTATCCACTGTGGATGCGTGTAGTGAAAAGTACTGAATAAAATGACTTTTCTGAAGTACTCTGAGTTCACAAGTTTTGGAAAGTCCCTACTTTAAGACCAAAATGATCAGGTAAAGGGAGTTAATATCTTGTGAATATATAACATAACTTGTGAACTCAGAGTACTTCAGAAAAGTACTTTTAGTCAGTACTTTTACCACCTCTGGTGACCAGTCCAGTTTCTCCAAGATGTGAACTCTAAGGAACATGAAGTCTGTGACCCTCTCTATGGCATCTCCATTTATGAGGATTGCAGAGTGCTCCGCCTTGTTCACTCTGTAGTCCACAATGAGTTCGTTGTATTTTATGTTGAGGGAGAGGTAATTCACCTGACACCATGCCATCAGCATGCTGACCTCCTCTTTGTAGACCGTTTCATTGTTGTTTATATTTAGACCTACTACTGTTGTGTCATCCGCAAACTTGATTATGGATTTATAGCTGTGTGTGGGTGTACAGGGAGTCCAGGAGGGGATTGAGTACATAGCCTTGTGGGGCCCCTGTACTGAAAATCATTATGGATGAGTTGTTGTTAACAATCTTCACCACCTGAGGGCAGCCAATCAGGAAGTCAAGAACCCAGTTTCAGATATAGAGGGATGTAGGCCCAAAGCGATGAGCTTTGTGACAATCAGAGAGGACACTATGGTGTTGAAGGCCGAGCTGTAGTCAATGAACAGCATCCTCAAGTAGGTGTTCCTATTGTCCAGGTGAGTGAGGGCGGTGTGCATTGCTGTGGATTTGTAGGGCCGGTTGGCAAATTGAACAGCGTCCAGTGTGTTGGAAAGTGAGGAGACAATGTGATCTTTATCACACTTCATCGAAGCACTTCATGATGACAGAGGTGAGTGCTAGGAGTCAGTAGTGGGGATCGACCAATATGGATTTTTTGTGCCGATACCGATTTTTTTCATTTACCTTAGCCGATGACCAATTCCGGCTGCCGATTCTCTTGAGCCAATATTTGGAGCTGATACTGCTTTTGGTCCCTCAATTTACATCATAAAAATGATACTATGATGATAACAAATGTTACAAGTCTTAATTTAAGAAAGGAACATTTATTGAACTTAAAAAAACTATATTTAACAAACAGTAAAAACAGCGGCGGTAGAACAAGGGGTAGTGCATGGTCTGCATGGGAACTGCAGCTTTCCCAGCAACACAGAACTGCCTGTGTGGACGCCTGTCTGTAAATAATGCCGGGAAAATCAGCGAACACTGCAGCCGCGTATCGGCCAATGCCGATACACGTAAAAAAGCAAATTTCGGCCCAGTATATCAACCGGACGATAACATTGGTCTATCACTAGTCAGTAGTCGTTCATTTCTGCTATGTGCTACAAACTAATGGGGCACCTAAGCCCCATAACTAGACTTGTATTGTGTGATAGTGCATACAGTACATTATATTCGGGGCTGTCGCTGGGCAATACGGACATTCAGCTCCCTCCAAATATTTTCTATTGGGTTCAGCTCTGCAGACTGGCTAGGCCACTCCAGGACCTTGAGATGCTTCTTACGGAGTTACTCCTTAGTTGCCCTGGCTATGTGTTTTGGGTCGATGTCAGGCTGGAAGACCCAGCCACAACCCATCTTCAATGCTCTTATTCTGGGAAGGAGGTTGTCGGCCAAGATCTCGCGATACATGGCCCCATCTATCCTCCCCTCAATACGGTGTAGTCATCCTGTCCCTTTTGCAGAAAAGGATGGTGTTCTTGGGGTTGTACTCAACCTTCTTCTATCTCCAAACATGGCAAGTGGAGACCATAAGGCTCTACTTTTGTCTCATCAGACCACATGACCTTCTCCCATTCCTCCTCTGGATCATCCAAATGGTCATTGGCAAACTTCAGATGGGCCTGGACATGCGTTGGCTTGAGCAGGGGTACCTTGCGTGGGCTGCAGGATGTAAATCCATGACAGCGTAGTGTGTTACTAATGGTTTTCATTGAGACTGTTGTCCCAGCCCTCTTCAGGTCATTGACCAGGTCCTGCCATGTAGTTTTGGGCTGATCCCTCACCTTCCTCATGATCATTGATGCCCCATGAGGTGAGATCTTCCATGGAGCCCCAGACCGAGGGAGATTGACCGTCATCTTGAACTTCTTCCATTTTCTAATAATTGCGCCAACAGTTGTTGCCTTCTCACCAATCTACTTGCCTATTGTCCTGTAGCCCATCCCAGCCTTGTGCAAGGTTTACAATTTTATCCCTGATGTCCTTACACAGCTGTCTGGTCTTGGCCATTGTGGAGAGGTTGGAGTCTGTTTGAGTGTGTGAACAGGTGTCTTTTTTACAGATAATAAGTTCAAACAGGTGCAGTTAATACAGGTATTGAGTGGAGAACATGAGGGCTTCTTAAAGAAAAACTAACAGGTCTGTGAGAGCTGGAATTCCTACTGGTTAGTAGGTGATCAAATACTTACGTCATGTAATAAAATGCAAATTGATTATTAAAAAATCATACAACGTGATATTCTGGGATTTTGGCAGTGTATCAAATACTTGTTCTCCCCACTGTATATATTATTTGGGCTCTCAGACAGAAATGTTTATCCCGCTGTTGGGTGTATTAAGTGATTAAATGTAGTAGCAACTTCCCCACCCACACAGCATGTTGATATTTTTTAGCTTGCTGCCATATTACTTAATATTGACAAAAGGCATTATTTTTCTCTTCTGAACCCTGTAAGCATGTTTGCTTTTTATGTTTCAGGAATGCAGTCGTCTATGATGCTCTGGCAACCCCCTATTTCTCACACCTCTATGAGCAGAGGTGCCATTGTCTATGTATCCTGTGTTTGCATAATGTATGGTTTTACAGTAACATAATGCAATTGGTTACAACTTATGACTTTGAATTCAAACACTCTTTCCAGACTATAAAGTCAGGTATATTTTTAGTTCCATGTCAGCCAGGCTACATCAGACAGACGATTTACTCACTGGCATGACATATTCTCAACTCTCTTTTTGGTCTTCTCTGGCCACGTTTTAAAGTTGTAAAAGGCTGTTGAAGAAAGATGGCCAAAATGCAATCGTCAAAGTAAATCTGAACGACATTAAATAAATTAAGCATTTGGTGAGTTCCCCTTAAGTTCCTATTTGAGCTTCAAAGCTGAATGGATGAAGATAAACCACATGCTTCCTCCAAGTGGGAGTCAACTACCTTTTCTCACAGGTTCTATGTGTAATGGTCTGGGTAAGTGAAGAGAACGAAGCAGGAGTGTGTAGTTTAGGTGTTATTTTAAAGTTCACCAACCAAAACACCCAAAGAGGCACAATAATATCAGGGCTACAGTAATGCCCAAAACAACAAACAATATACACACCCATCACAGCGGAACTATAACAATATAAAAATAATGTTCAACAGCAAGGCAGACTTACATGAATCAATGAAGCCCACACAACCTTGAAACAACTGAGTATATATCAGGGGAATAATTAACAAACACGAAACCTGTAAGCAGGATAACGATGTAATGTCAGACAGGTGTGTGTGTATAACAATGATAGAGGGAGTCCAGGATGAGAACAGTGGCAAGGATTGTCCTTAATGACCAGAGGGAGGTGCCTGAGTCCATGGAACAGTCCACTCAGGCTGAGAGGATTGTTACACAATTACAGTTATTTTGCTTTCCCCATGGCTCAGTATCCAGCAAAGTCAGTGCAGCCCTGGATGAAATGTGCAGAGGTCTCTCAAGAACTACAAAACACATTGACTATTTATACACAGAGACTACTTACAATCAAACAAGTCACATGAGTGGAAACATACCCTTAATAGCCATTTAAACCTGTGTGTATATTATCAGGCCAATCATTCAAGGGTATTTCAACTTTTCATCAGGGACACTTGGGTGATTTCAATTATCATTATGATTTAAGAAGAGTACACACAGTTATGTGATAATAAATGGCTTCTCCTGACCACTATCCCTAAATAAAGTAATAATTTCCAACGAATACCAATATTTATCAAATTCTACAACTGTACCTCACCCAGGAAGCAGCACTCATGTTTTATGATTATTTGTATGATTCTTTCCTAGCACTGTTTATTTTTCTCATTCATTATTTAAAAAAAAAAATATATATATATATATATATACTGCTCAAAAAAATAAAGGGAACACTAAGATAACACATCCTAGATCTGAATGAATGAACTAATCGTATGAAATACTTTTGTCTTTACATAGTTGAGTGTGCTGACAACAAAATCACACAAAAATTGTAAATGGAAATCAAAAGTATCAACCCATGGAGGTCTGGACATGGTGTCACACTCAAAATCAAAGTGGAAAACCACACTACAGGCTGATCCAACTTTGATGTAATGTCCTTAAAACAAGTCAAAATGAGGATCAGTAGTGTGTGTGGCCAGTATGACATCCCTACAATGCCTGGGCATGCTCCTGAGGAGGTAGCGGATGGTCTCCTGAGGGATGTCTTCCCAGACCTGGACTAAAGTATCCGCAAACTCCTGGACAGTCTGTGGTGCAACGTGGCGTTGGTGGACGAATCGAGTCATGATGTCCCAGATGTGCTCAATCGGATTCAGGTCTGGGGAACAGGCAGGCCAGTCCATAGCATCAATGCCTTCCTCTTGCAGGAACTGCTGACACACTCCAGCCACATGAGGTCTAGCATTGTCTTGCATTAGGAGGAACCCAGGGCCAACCGCACCAGCATATGGTCTCGCAAGGGTTCTGAGGATCTGTGTGGCCCCTCAAAAGAAATGCCACCCCACACCATTACTGACCCACCGCCAAACCGGTCATGCTGGAGGATGTTGCAGGCAGCAAAATGTTCTCCACAGCATCTCCAGACTCTGTCACATCTGTCACATGTGTTCAGTTTGAACCTGCTTTCATCTGTGAAGAGCACAGGGCACCAGTGGCAAATGCCAAACGTCCTGCACGGTGTTGGGCTGTAAGCACAACCCCCACCTGTGGACGTCGGGCCCTCATACCACCCTCATGGAGTCTGTTTCTGACTGTTTGAGTGGACGCATGCACATTTGTGGCCTGCTGGAGGTCATTTTGCATGGCTCTGGCAGTGCTCCTCCTGCCCCTCCTTGCACAAAGGCGGAGGTAGTGGTCCTGCTGCTGGGTTGTTGCCCTCCTATGGCCTCCTCCACGTCTCCTGATGTACTGGCCTGTCTCCTGGTAACGCCTCGATGCTCTGGGCACTACGCTGACAGACACAGCAAACCTTCTTGCCACAGCTTGCATTGATGTGCTATCCTGGATGAGCTGCACTACCTGAGCCACTTGTGTGGGATGTAGACTCCGTCTCATGCTACCACTAGAGAGAAAGCACCGCCAGCATTCAAAAGTGACCAAAACATCAGCCAGGAAGCATAAAAACTGAGAAGTGGTCTGTGGTCACCACCTGCAGAACCACTCCTTTATTGGGGGTGTCTTGCTAATTGCCTCCACCTGTTGTCTGTTCCATTTGCACAACAGCATGTGAAATTGATTGTCAATCAGTGTTGCTTCCTAAGTGGACAGTGTGATTTCACAGAAGTGTGGTTGACTTGGAGTTACATTGTGTTGTCTAGGTGTTCCCTTTATTTTTTTGAATTATTAAAGAAACTGAAGCCAGATGAGAGATCCGTTTCCTTTTTAAAATAATAGAACATTTCTATCTTTTCATAGAAAGTAAGAAAATAAATAGTCTGAGCCACTTTTAGGTCTGTCCTCCTGGATGATGTAGGTACTACGGTACCTACTGTATAAGCAAGCAGCAATTCTACAGAAACAATTAGATGCAATTAATCATTGATGACAGTTTTAGGACACATCATTGTATTAAAAGATTGAACAGGCATTTAAGTAGATGAGAGAAGCACTGTTCTCTGTTTATTTACACACTTGTGTATCTCACTTCACGTATTAAAGTTAAAAAAAAAAATATTATATTGTGACATAACAGGATTGGTTAGTTTTTTAATTAAGATACTATGTAAAAACACCTTAAAATTTCTTGAAATAACATGCAAAGTGAGCTATAACCTAAATACGGGTATAAATGAATAGATGATTTTAATTCAAGAGGCTTGAACGGGCATATATATATATATATATATACAGTGTTGGTCAAGTTACTTTAAAAAAGTAATTAGTTGTAGTTACTAGTTACTTCTCACAAAGAGTAACTTAGTTAGTAACTGAGTTACATCATTTTAAAAGTAACTATTTACCAGGGAAAGTAACTAAGTCAAAGTTAACTATTGTGTTACTTTAAAAAATCAAGTATGTCAAATAACTTGGATGCCCCTAATACGAAATATGTTAAATGAATGAAATGGACACTAAATAGAATCAAATATTAAAACATCAGGGAATTCCAAGGCACTCTCCTAATTTAAAAAGCCTTTATTATATGGCTAGGTCATCAAGAACCTTCAAAAAGGAAACACTCCAACGCGTTTCGGCATACAAGCCTTCATCAGGGAGTCAACAGATTTCAAAAAGGCAAAGACTTCCTTATATACTTAAAAAACACAAATCAGACTTTCTTATATACTTGGTGTTTTTTATGTATATAAGGAAGTCTTTTTGCCTTTTTCGAAACGCGTTGGAGTGTTTCCTTTTTTAAGGTTCTTGATGACCTAGCCATATAATAAAGGCTTTTTAAATTAAGAGAGTGCCTTGGAATTCCCTGATGTTTTGATATATATGATTCCCATCCAAAGAGCACCTCAAACAAACAACTTGAGTCCAGGTAGCGCTTCTCTACAGGTATTTTTTTAGAATCAAATATTAGTCTTGAGTTATAAGAGTTTGCGGTGTTGGATTAAAATCTAGTTTAAGTTGCTTTGATGTTGTAGCTCAATCTCCGTTTGTAGCGGAGCTCACGTTATCAGCTGTTTCTTGGCCACTACTTTGTGGCGGCATGTGACGATGTGGTGCTTCATTAGATTCGAATTACTTGCCACCGACGTGGAGTGACTTTCTTCCTGTGCATAAGTTGCACGTTACATAAACATTGTTGCCTTTTACCTCAACGAGGGAAAAGTAGTGCTTATTATACTTACAGTTCGCGAAAGCTACATTTGAACTTTTTTGACTTTCCATCGCTCTCTGACTCCTGGCCGTTGGTGTTTGTGACTGTCTGTGCGTGTGTGAACTGAACAGTGCACACCCGCCCTACTCTGCCTCTGGTTGGTTGGCAAACGATGGAAATGTACTCTAAGCCAATCATCATCAGTTGTGGTTGTCTACAACCCCCCCTGACACACACACACACACACACACACACCAGAGAAAAAAACTTTGCAGGTTTTGCAGAAACTAAGGTAGCGCTTCATTGAGGTTAAGTAAAGTAACGCCACATTTTATTTTGTCAGTAACGGTAATGGCGTTGTAACGGGGAAAACAGTAATTTGATTACTCGTTACTGAAAAAACTAACGCCGTTAGTAACGCCGTTTATTTATAATGCCGTTATTCCCATCACTGTATATATACATACAGTATATATACATATACTTTTGGAATTTGTTTCCCAAATACATATGTTATGATGTGTACTGCATGAAGTAATATTTATAGTCTTCATTGAACAGGTCCATTAACATTTTGCTGGAAGATGTGTTCTTATGTTAACAACAGTTGATGTGGGACTATTAAAGATGCCATCTACAATGTTTGGCTACTGGCTCTAAAAGTGTCTGTCAAATCCACAAAAATGACTGCATGTGCCAATTAGTGCTCCAATTGTGTTCCACAAATATTTGTTTTACCAAACTTTTACCATGTGAACTGTGCAATTAGACGGATTAGAACTTAAAATTCATTGTGCAAAGAATGGATACAAGGTCATTCTTACCATCCCTTTGGGAAATCTGACAACAACTGTATTCTTCTGCGTTTTGTCTACAAACACTAATATTGTACTGTAGCAGTGAAGTACTCAATAAGGTCAGATGATTTGGACTACACCACAAGATTGCTACATCATACAATTATAGTTCAGGGATTCATTCGATACCTTGACAAGTGTACAAGAGCGTGTATTACATCATGGCTAATGTTACAGCCCCACCCTATGTTCGTCACCAGGCAGGTTAACACACACTGGTCCTCAGACTGAGTGTATCATTTCAAACTCAGTTTGCTGTCAGCCAGTTTCACATGTCAACCATTGCAGAGTGCTTTACAACTTCATTTAAGATACTATAATTAGACTCAACACATAAAGTAAGTAGTTGGTAAATGACACAGGTTTTATCAATTAGAGCCTGATAATGCATCTAAACACTCAGGAAAAACAGGAAACTTTGAAGAACCCTTTTGGGCTAACACTTTTGTGAAAATCATTATAGGTTTTAAGCACCTATCTCTTCATTTTGCACTTTATTCATGACAGTGTAGTAGTTTAAAGTAACCAGTGTTTTGTTAGGTAAAACAAATCTGCTGCATAACTTATATGTAATGAATACTATATGTAATGAATATGTTGTCAAATTTTGTAAACTTAAATAGCCCTATATTTAGTTGTGTGGTTGTGTAATAGTTAGACAACTTATTTGTATTTCACCTTTATCAAGGTAGGCCAATTTAGAATATTTTCTCATTTGCAATGGCGACCTGTCTATGATAAATCGCAATGATGCCAGACAGCATAAAGTTACACATAAAGTACACTAAAGTATAAAATACAGAATGCAGAATACTCAGAGTATATATTATACAGTATGTGCAAATGAGGTCTAAATTAGTGAGGTAGATCAGTCAGTATGCAAAGTGGCAGGGCAATACCAAAGTAATAGGTAACACTTGAGCATAACTGTGCAAATGATAGTATGCAAATAACATACAAAAAATGTGGGTGTCTCAGGGTTCGATCCTCGGACCAACACTATTTTCTATATCAATGATGTTGCTCTTGCTGTAGGCAACTCTCTGATACACCTCTATGCAGATCACACAATTTTCTATTCATCTGGCCCTAAGTTGGACACTGTGTTAAAAATGCTCCAAATGAACTTTGACATTCAACATTCCTTCTGTAGCCTCCAACTGCTGTTATACATTTGGTTTTACCAGAGTTTGACCTTCAACCAGTCACATTCTGCACCTGCCTTCCCGACAAGCATCACCACTCTGGATGGGTCTGAGCTGGAATATGTTGACAATTACAAATAACTAGGGGTCTGCTTAGACTCCTCGCTCTCCTTCCAGACCCACATAATCCATCTCTAGTTCCAGATCAAATCCAGGATTGGCTTC
>JACXGM010002452.1:19969-47041 GCA_016801145.1 Umbra pygmaea
CGTCCCAATGTGAAAACGACCATCGTCCCAATGTGAAAAAGACCATCGTCCCAATGTGAAAAAGACCATCGTCCCAATGTGAAAAAGACCATCGTCCCAATGCTTGACTGATGATGTTGTCTAC
The DNA here is from genome assembly GCA_016801145.1 of Umbra pygmaea. Taxonomy (NCBI): domain Eukaryota; kingdom Metazoa; phylum Chordata; class Actinopteri; order Esociformes; family Umbridae; genus Umbra; species Umbra pygmaea. The sequence goes on from JACXGM010002452.1 coordinate 20,094, forward strand.
AGAACTGCCTCAAACTCTCTTCTCAGGAAATTGGATGTAGTGTACCACAGTGCCATCCGTTTTGTTACCAATGCCCCATCTAACACCTATCACTGCAACCTCTACTCACTAGTTGGATGGCGCCTGAATCACTGGTACCACCTCATCTACAAGTCCTTATCAGGCAAAACCCCACCTTACCTAAGCTCATTAATCTCCATAGCATCAATCACTCTCAAACTGCACTCGAGCAGGTATATCTCTCTAGTTGCTACAAAAGCCTGCACCTCATTTGGCCACCTCTCCTTCCAATTCTCTGCTGATAACAATTGGAACAAACTACAAAAAAAACTAAACTCGAATCCACCTGTAAAGCATTACTTTCAAATCTACTGACAGATCACTGCACATGTTGACTCTACCTCCTCTCTTTGCCCGTTTATGGCCTAGAGCAGGGGTATTCAACTCTGGACCTCGAAGCCAGATCCACTCCACTTTTTCATTGCAACACTTTAATCTGGGACTTATTTAGACCTGGGACACCAGGTGAGTCCAATTAATGTTGAGGTAGAACAGAAAACCAGCAGGCTCCGGACCCCGTAGGGTTAGAGTTGAATACCTCTGGCCTAGAGCCTTCATCAAGCCTTTAGTGCATCTTGCACATATTCATCCGCATAGCTGTCTTTGTTTAATGTGCACAGTACCGTTTTCTTTAGTCATGCTCATTATGATACCTATCCTGGTGTTATTTCTCTTGCACTGCCACTTTACATTCCAAATACTCTACCTCTCTCGTACACCATATTTGCACTGAATGTACAATATATTTAAACTGTTTATGTGTAACTGAATACTTGAATGTTTGTATTTTGTTTGTATTTTGCATGTAACTTTGTCGCCTTGCGCCTTGTCTTTGCCAGGTCGCGATTGCAAATGAGAAGTTGTTCTCAGTCGATTAATCCTGTTAAATAAATGTGAAAAAAATTCTATAAAAAATAATTTTCTCAGTAGGGAGTAAGAGGCAGTTCTGTAAATGACATCATCGGTCTAGGATTGGTAGGATGGTAATATTCACCAGGGCTTGTTTGGCAGCAAGAGTGAAGGAAGCCTTGTTTGCAGAATAAGAAGCCAGTCCTAGGCATAATTTTGGACTGGAGATGGTTAATGTGGGTCTGAAAGGAGAGTGAACAGTGTAACCAGACCCCTAGGTATTTGTAGGTGTCCACATATTCTACTTTAGACCTGTCCAGAGTGGTGCTGCTAGTCAGACAGGCAGGTGTGGGCAATGATCGTTTGAGTAAGCATTTTATTTTACTAGAGTTTAGAAGAGGAGTGTTGTTTGGCATCGAAGCTCTTTTGGAGGCATGTTAGCACGATGTCCAACATAGGGCCAGATGTACAGTATAACACTCAAAAATGAGAACTATACCTGTAAAATATTGGCACTACTTTCCCAGCCTACATTCGACAGCTTTAGAAATCAAGTACTATACAACCCATCCAACCCATTAACACATTCACCAACAAATGTTATCTCTCTCTCATTCAGCAAAATATCACAGGCCTAGTTCTTAAGTTGCTGCCAATCTGAATGTAGGGAACTGGTACAAGAGCCTTTGAGCATCATCATTTTTTCTACATTACTTCTGGAGTGGAGAGACGTCCCTAGGAACATGGTGAATGAGGTTACTGATTGTTCAGGGTTTAAAACGTATACACAGCTATTTCCATCACAAAGGCCCTCTGTAGAGTGCAACGCTGACCTTGGGCTCTGTCAGGGTGAGACTAGGGAAGTGCTTGTGCTGCTCTATTCACATGCTGGCCCATAGGTGGATAGGCCCCTCCATGGCAGAATACTATTGTTATGCTGATATAATAGCTGTAAAGGTTAATCCAAACGCCTTCCATAGAACGATGATAAAAATTCATGAACATTCAATGAGGGACGAACATGAATGCATCGCATCGCAGTGCATTATTTGATTGAAAGACGGTCTGAAACAGAAGTCTGCATTAAATTAGGGAATGAACGCAGTCCCTACATCAGTGTGCCATGACACGTCTCACAGCCCATAACGAGGAGCTCTGACCCATAGACTTGCTTGTATGCCATAAAGCTCAGCCCTGTACGGTCGTATGTGTGTTGGTTGACATTGCCGGTACGGACTTTCCAGTTCAAACAATTTGTGTTAAATGCATGTAAATAGTTACAGGGGCGAGCGGATAAAAAAGTAATTACACACTGAACCCAAAAATTATTTTGGAGATGTTTTTGGTGCAACAATGTTTTTGATTAAAATAAATATGAGAACTTTCAATTTCATAGACTAGGTCTAGGAAGGCAAATACCGACAAAGATATTGTTTTCAAATACAATTTACTGCTGAAAATTCAGTACAGCAAACATTTTGCAACAGATAAATCTACAGGAAAAATCTAAAGTAAAGTTTGATTTGATTCCCTCAGCACCAACACCAGGCAGCGGCTGTGTCCAGTAATGTAGTGGTAACAAGAACTGGGTAAACTATCAACTTCTCTGGATGATAATGTGAAGCGGAGACAATATATGTTATTTGCACTACCAAAGCACTAACCTCTCTCCTCTCTGTCTCCTCCTGCCCTGCAGCCTGATTCAGCATCACTGTGCTCTTTCTCTGCTTTTCTCATTATTTTCAAGCAAAGTGTGAAATTGTAATTTTATGAGAATGATATTAGATGGTTTTTGTATTGTACTTTTTTAATGTCGTAAATAAAATGTAGTAGCTACTAGTTGTAGCTATTTTAACTACACTTTGCTAATGAAGGTGTTGCTAATGGAAGAGGTATTTAGCTAGTAGCCAGAACACTTGTGCTCTAGACACCTGACCTAAATTTCAGCAGCGGTTTTATTTACCCTTTTGAACAATAATTTTCACTGTCTGTTTTTGAGGTTTTTTTCTTGGTTTTGTGTCTTGTTCTACAATAGATGCATGATTTTGATAACAGATGTTAAAAAGTGATTATTGTTTTGAAGACTTTGTCTGCTTCTTAACTGGATGCAACTGCCAGCTGTTAGCCTGTGTAGCTGAGGGAGATTGATGTTGTCAGTCTGCCCCCCCCCCCCCTTGTGAGTTCTTCAAATTAAAGCTGTATATCTGTCTTTGTAAGGAAAAGGACATTTGCCTATTTGACGAACAATGATTTACCTACATTAACACATGTACATACAGATACCGTACATACTGTACAGTGCCTTGGGAAAGTATTCGGCCCCCTTGAACATTTCAACCTTTTGCCACATTTCAGGCTTCAAACATAAAGATATAAAACTGTAATTTTTTGTGAAGAAGCAACAACAAGTGGGACACAATCATGAAGTGGAACAAAATTTATTGGATATTTCAAACTTTTTTAACAAATAAAAAACTGACAAATTAAAACAATAAATGACCTGAAATATTTCAGTTGGTGTGCAATGAATCTAAAATATATGAAAGTTTAATTTTTATCATTACATTATGGAAAATAATTAACTTTATCACAATATGCCAATTTCTTGAGAAGGACCTGTATAATTATACATAGTGCAGAATACATAAAATAAGTATAAATGACTCGTGATGAAGTATTAAAAAGTCTGACGGCTGCATGGATGAAGGACCTGAGGTAGCGTTCCGTCCTACACTGAGGGTGCAGCAGCCTGCTGCTAAAGGAGCTACTGAGGGAACTCACCATCACATGTAGGGGGTGAGAGGTGTTGTCCATGACAGATGCCAGCTTGGCTAACATCCTCCTCTCCCCCACCTCTATAATTAATTCTTTGTAACATAGATTCAACCAGGTGCTGGAGACATATTGGTCCATATTTATACATGATTGCATCACGCAGTTGCGGCAGATTTGTCAGCTGCACATCAATGACACAAATGTCCCATTCCACCACATACCAAATGTGCTCAATCGGACTGAGATCTGGTGACTGTGGAGGCCATTTGAGTAAAGTGAACTCATTGTCATGTTCAAGAAACCAGTTTGAGATGATGTGAGCTTTGTGACATGGTGTGTTATCCTGCTGAAAGTAACCATTAGAAGATGGGTACACTGTGGTTATAAAGGGATGGACAAGGTCAGCAATAACACTCAAGTAGGCTGTTGGCATTTAAACTATGCTCAATTAGTACAAAAGGGACTAAAGTGGGCCAAGAACATATCCCTCACACCAGCAGCCTGAACCATTGATACAAGGCAGAATGGGTCCATGGTTCAATGTTGTTTACACAAAATTCTGACTGCACCACCTGAATGTCACAGCAGAAATTGACACTCATTAGACCAGGCAGCATTTTTTCAATATTCCATTGTCCAATTTTGGAGGGCCTGTGCAAAATGTATCCTCAGTTTCCTGTTCTTAGCTGACAGGAGTGGCACCCTGTGTGGTCTTCTGTTGCTGTAGCCCATTTGCTTCAAGAGTCAATGAGTTGTGCGTTCAGAGATGCTCTTCTGCATATCTTGGTTGTAACAAGTGGTTATTTGAGTTACTGTTGCCTTTCAGCTCGAACCAGTCTGGCCATTCTCCTCTGACCTCTGCCATCAACAAGATGAAACAGAGTATTGTCATTTATTGGATATTTTCTCTTTTTCTGACCATTCTGTGAAACCTCGCTATGGTTGTGGAGGAAAATCCCAGTAGATCTGCCATATCTGTTGAACTCAAACCAGCCATCTGGCACCAACAACAAAATCACATTCAAAGTCACTCGAATCACCTTTCTTTCGCACTCAGACACTTGGTTTGAACTTCAGCAGATCGTTTTTAACCCTGTCTACATGCTTAAATGCATTGATTTGCTGACATGTGATTATCTGATTAGATATTGGTGTTAACGTGCAGTTTAACAGGTGTACGTAATTAAGTGACCGGTGATAGAATTTCATGGTGGAACCATCAAGCATCATAACCTTTACCTTGATTTTGATGCTTATAAACATTCAATAGGTCAGCATGTTCCACTTTGTCCATGTTGTTTATTTATCAATACATTGAATTGTAGTAATTTATCACGTGTTGGTCGTGAACTATTACAACTTTAACCCATTTTTTTCTAGGCTGTACAGATTTGTTTAATCTCGGACGCCTGGGTCCACCATACGTGCACGAGCGCCGCGCACAATCTGTGAGCGCGCGTGGAGGCGGTCCGGCTGCTTCAGCTTGCGCGAGCGGACGGCCGCGTGTGGATACTGGATATACTTTTCACCTGAGATTTTGATATAGAATACAGCCTCGAGGGTCAACTGTCAGGTAATATTTACACACGCATTTCACACTCCTTTGTATGTATACAAAAAGTAAGTCAATGTCCCGAGAAAGTGCCGTTTTGCGATGAGGGGGGATGTGTGGGACGTGCCTCCCTTTGTGCCTGAGCTGCTCAGTGTTCATTGTGATTGTGAACATTTGGAATCGTTGGGAATTCACACATTTCTAAACCATTTATTTGTCGCTCCGCGTCGACTCGCGAGACCTTGTTGCCTTGTCGAAATATCCTTGCAAAACGTGTTCCTGCATATTTTCCTGAGTTTTAAACGCACAGGCCTCTTCATTTAAATACCATTAAGCATGACGAATCAAAGCGTGTGCTACTTTTTCAGGACTGTTAACTAATATTGTTTTCTTACCTGTTGTTTTTATGACAGCTCTGTCGGTGTCGCGGGCACTGTCGTGTAATCATTCGAGCGGGGGGGGGGGGTTGTTGATTTCTACTTGGTCTGAAACAACGACTAAACAAAGTGATACACTGTATCCTATTTATTGGGGCCCAGGGTCAACACGTCCGTCCGCTTTGCTAATTGAAACATCTATTGTATATCCTTGCCCCAACGTTGCCATCCCACGCTTTTGCAAGTCCATACGTGTTGATACATTATAGCTATGTCCTTATCATGGAACGCCCCCGGGAAAGGCAAAACGTTTAAGCGCCACTTTAGTTAGTACCGTTTGATTAACCGGTTCTGTGTCCTCTTCAACGCCGTTTAATGGACCACATACATTTGGTCTGGCGACGGTGACATAAAAAATCTCATTTCGTTTTCAATGTAGATATCAATCACCCGTATCTTATTATCTAAAGGCACCATCAGTCACCCTTTGTAGAGAGAGGAACGTGCCTAATGTGCGTGTGTCGCTTTTGATCTGTTCTTTATCAATCCATACATCATACATGTGTGTAATAGTGAATAAAGCAACTTCATGATTGGTGGAATTGAAATAATTGTTATAGATTATAATGTCCGTGGGACTGCGACATTTTGTGGTATTGACTTTACAATATCCAGCAATGTCAACACATCTTGATAGCATTGTTCTTGCATAGCAGGTTATATTCCATAATATATGAACAGACTCAGGTTTGTAATACATTCCAAACATTAGTAGGTATTTGTTGACAGTAATATTGTTTCTTCTTGGTTGAGTTTGAATGTTCACTCACAGCTACGTAATCTTTTTCAACACACAATACAAAGTCACCCCCTTGTGTTTAAGTCAAACAGATTCAAAGCACAAAAGGATGTACCGGTAGCGATCATCCTGTTCTATTGTAAACGTTAACAGTACCAGGCTCCCTACAGGCTACCATATTACACCCATACGGTAAAGCTAAAAATCTGCTGTTTGGTGTCAGTTTCTCAGGGCCAGGATGTCCAGTGAGGTGCAGAGACCGGACGATAGCCCCAGCACCAGTGGGGGGAGCTCGGATATAGAACAAAGGGAATCATCTGTACCTCTGGAACAAGAGCGAGAACAATCGCAGCCCAAAAAGAAGGAGACCAAGATCTCAAGTAAAACTGCTGCCAAACTCTCAACCAGTGCAAAGAGGTAACCCTTGAATCTGGCTTAGCTTAGTGGTATTTAACTGGGGCATGTTGGTGCTGTGTCCTGTCCTCTGGTCAGCTTTATTTTATTCTACTACAAAATATGCATTGTTTTTAAATACAACATTTGGTGTGTGAGCTGGCCAAGAGGAACTGCGTGGACTGGTTATCCTTGCCTCTTTATAGAGCTTATTTCCTTATGAGACCTAACAAGGATAACCATTCTTTCTGTCAGACCACACATTTGTGTGTTTATAGTTGGGTCAAACAACCTCCACTTACCTACCAGACCGTGCCAGTGGAAAACTTGCTTTCTGAAGGCAAAATGATGGTAGAATTATACCACCAGTGTTTGCTGATGCTACACTACTCCTTCCTTAATAACAGAAATTATAATTGGACCCTCTTGTGTAATGCACTAATGACCACCCCCACTGTGCTGTAACCTAGGCAAAATGGTTGTCGTTATGTGACTGTTTAATCACCATGGATGTGACATCAGGGTTGATGGGTTCAAATGCACTTTTTGTACACTAGGTATTCATCATGTCATGAAGGTTTTTTAATCCTTTTACAACACTGTTTAAAGGTATCAACCCTTCCCTCACAGGTAATGTTACATGTTTGTTTACAGGCCTGTTGTCCTGTCTACATTTAACACCGGCCCTCAGCCCCTCACACGTCATTTCACGAGATTCAGCAATCTTTTTATATTTCATAAAGTGCCTTGATTAAATATTGGGACTGTAAATGGTATTTCATTTTTGCACTACACTCCAACATATTTGAGTTGAATTTAAACTATGAGGAATACATATAGATTCTCAGATTTTATGTGAAAATATTTGTTTCACATTTTAGAAAAGACAATTCTTCTCCCTGTTAAGTACACTAAGTGCTGGTTCTGTGGACAGATTAAGCATAGTCCATTAAATCAATGGAGATTTCAATTGATCTAGACATTTTAGTCCAAGACTAGGACTGTGTCTGCAAAACTGGCCCTGAAAGTTTTGTGACAGATGTTTTTGGTAAGTCAGGTGTGTTTCATTGTGTAATTTGCGCGGGCTTGCGAGCTGGCCTTAGGAATTTGCCACTAGAATCTGTCAGCATGAGGACCAAAACGATGTCAATGAAAGTCAAAGAAGACATTTTTAAACTGAAAAATGCCTCATATACCACAGATATTTGACATTTAGGATTCAAACTGTTAAGTTTAAATATGGATAAAAGGTTTAGGGGGGACAGAGATCATGTAGTAGCTCAGACAAATCAATTTTTAAGGAGTAAGAAGTGTCGCCTTTTTAAATTTTAAAAAATTTGTTCCAGTCATTTGCTAGAGAGAACTGAGAAGAATTAAGGCCACAATGTGAATTGCCTCAAACATTAAAAACAGTATCTTTGTTTTTCAGGATTCAGAAAGAACTTGCAGAAATTACTCTTGACCCACCTCCCAACTGCAGGTAAATAATTTTTTTATGTATTGCTGTCAGGAATGATTGGTTCTAAGATTGAGGGGTGGATTTCTATAATCGGTTATTATTGTGTTATTTTTACTATGACAAAGATGGTAATCATACACAGAAGATTAGTTAATGTAGCCCTTTTCACAAAGTATTATTTCCACTAACAAAATATGTTCTTAGCTAGACGCGTAGGAACAAAAACATTTAAGATTTTAGTTTAAAGCACATCTTAAAAAGGAAAAGATAATGTGTTGCTTCAAGCGGTTTCAATTCTCGTGTGGTTTTCCTGTTTCTGTTGGGGATTTACCACAAGCAGACAATAGTTATTATGTGCTGCTGCTGCCAAGGCTGGGTGTCCTTTAAGTTAAATATATGGTGGCCAGCTAGCGAGTGGCAGACCAACCACATGTGCATCAGCTGCTCAATGACAAAAGGCATCCCCGGGGGATGCTGCTCAGGAGACAACTCTTATTAACTTTCAGAACACAAAGTGACGTTGTCATTGATTATCCCCCATGTTTATTACGGCACAGTAATTACCTCAGGCTCAGCATTCAGAGGCAAATTACTAGAGAAAATGGAGACCAGGCACAAGGCACATTTATCAGAGGGAGATCCATGGGGGTGAGGTGCATTAGGAGATTGTATTGTTTTTGACAATTTGGATTGGTTTTCTTCATTTCTATTAACCTGATCTAAGAGATGGGGCTCTGTCCATTGGTCAATTGTTTGGTCACTAGGCTTTTGGTCTAGAGAACTTGTTTTATGGTTGCAGCCTGGTTGATTTACCTGGTTGACATTTTTCATAGGTTATCTACCACTCCAGGTCTTTGGGCCAGTAATAATTCAGTCCGGGCCAGTAAATGTTAGACCAAAAAAAAGGTTTGGAGAAAAAAAAGTTAATGTTAAACCCTGGATCAAAGGTTAATTGTACAGATTTTTAAGTTTGTCTTCATAGAATGAGTTGCAAAGTGAGAAATCAGTCATCTTGAATCAGTTTTCTGTTGAAACAACAACCAAAGTCATGAAATTCCTGTTGAAATGGCCTCTGAAGCTTTTAATGGTCATCTGGTCACAAGTTGTCAGCCAACACTAGACCATATTCATGCCAGAGCCTTTGTGTGTCAAGTGATTTCTGTACAAACGTCTAGTGACCTGGTTACCTCTTATGACCTAGGTTGCTTGTTTTCCCTAGGTTTTACAGTGGATATAGTTTTCCTTGTATTATTTATTCTTATTGGGTCATTTTAACATTGTTCTGCTACTTAATTAACAAAAAGTATTAATCGGCTCTTTTAAATTTCACTATATAATCTGACAACTTTTATTCTTTGCTTATAACATTACATTTTTAATTCACATCAGCGCAAACTTCAGAAACAAATAAACAAATCATTAGACTTTCCCAAGTTTCAGGATGTGGTAATGTGAATAATTGTTGTTGTGACAACTCTACTGATATCTGTTCTGCTAGTGATCATGAACACAGAGAGGCTGATGTATTTTCTCTTCTCCACTAAGAGAACAGCGGTTATAGCTCCATTCAGGGTAGTCTGCCAGCCTTACCGTTGTGTAACAAAATGTGGGAGACCCTCTGGGAGAGTCTGGAGACCCTGAAATGAGCTGAGAAGTAAATCATGAGGTTGTCATGGAGGGTAGACAGTAATGATTTATGAGTGGGTTATGCATCCCAGATATGAACATGTTTTTCTACAGCACTGTTAATATTAATTAGATCATTATAATGGTTCTAGGCCGTTTTTCGGCTGTGGAAGGTATTTAGTATAGTATTGTATTAGCCCAGACAGTAGTAGTTCTTCCTGGGCTCTAAACAGAAATAAAGCAAGGTACAGCATGTCAATATGTGTAATACCATAAAGTACTGCCTGTTAGGTCAACAGAAATACAGCTAAATACCCAATAATTAACTCCATAATTCACAACATGGCCTTTCTGCTTTACAGTGCACAGTGGGATGCAAATGTTGTTTCCTTACTGGGCAGTGTCTAGATTTACAAATCATTGGAGGGACCTGTCTGTTTGTATCCATGTAAATGGCATACGCGCTATGCGCATTGAGAAGTGTATTGGCAGGAATAACGCCACATATTAAAACACATTAAATAACTTGTTAAACTCCTTTAAATTTTAAAATACAAGCACAATGATGTAGATGGCCATTAGAAGGCCATTCTAATGTAGGCTAATACCTTTTCCTTAGCATTTATAAATAAAGCTGTTTGTGAGCCAACCCAAAAACTTTTCCATTTGGGTTTATTAGAGCATCTGCAGGCGGTGGATAATTTGATCGCATAAATCAACAACGTCTTTGCAACTGTATTTAAAGAAACCTTTGAATAGGTTTTTCTATGGCACAGTGTATTTTGACTAAGAGGGTTTTTACACTACGATAGATTTGATAGCTTTCAAAAATATTTTCCAAATCCGCTCGAGCCGATGTCAGGACGAGACACAATTGTAGTGTGTAAACTTGCCTGTCTCTCGAATTCCATGTGACCTCCGGAAGTAGCGCACGACAAGAAATCTAAAGATCCCACCTGAGGCTTTGCTAATAATCCAGGAGAAATGTGCAGGGAAATTCTTTATTGCAAGTCGCTGGGCTGGTTTGCTCGGGGACCCAGCTCAGAACGTCTTCAATGACACACCCACAAACGTGCGATTTTGGTCTGGAGACATGACCGTGTAAAAACAAACAGTATGGAAATTAGCTCGCACGGATTCAGAAAATTTTGCTGAAAGCTATCGGTATCTATCGTACTGTAAAAACCCTCTAAAGCACAGATAAATCATGTTTGTTTAATCTCCCTATAAGATATGTCCATCTTATTGTTTAGCAATTTTACTCCCTCTCCATCTCCCATTATTACTTTGCAAAAACAATATTTCTGAAATGGAATTCTATTAGACCCAGAGTCATCGTTAATAATGAAGGGGGGAATTGGTTAATTCTTTTTGTTACTAGTAAATTTACATTTAAATAAAATACATTTGCATTATGTCTACAACTGGTTTGAATTCATGAAGGCTATGGCCTATAAGAAATACTGGAATAGGCTATTTGTAATTTCACACCGCATGCTCACTGCACTGAATGGTTATATGCACTGCCAGACTTGGTGGCATGAGTCAAGTTAAATATAATAAACATTGCTTTTGACATTGTGATGTTGTCGCTGTTTTTGATGGCATTTGTTCATAGTCAAGTCTGTGTAATCATCCTATGCCCAGACATACCTGTCTTGACAGAGTGCCATGTTGTTAAGGCTCTATTTAGGGCAGAGAGTGCCATGTTGTTAAGGCTCTATTTAGGGCAATTGGCCTCCTGACTTCTATACTAGACTGGACTGTGAAGTGACCTAGAGTCACAATGCCTTGTGTGGTTCAGATGTGTCTAAACTTCCGTTGCAATCAAAATTATTCAACCCCCATTTCAAATCAAGTTTATTGTCAAAATGTACCAACGTTTAGCTGTTTGCAATAAACAAATCAAACAAAAGCAATTGAAATAGCTTAACACAACAAGTGCTTCACAAATTCAACTGCAAATGCAGCTGGTAATGACTTCTCCAGTCTCAAAATTATTCAACCCCTTCATGGCAAGAATATTTAGTACTTAGTAGAGCACCTTTTTGCTGTTATGGCCTGCTGCAAACAAGATTCATAGCCAGAACCCAGCCTCTGACTGCTCCTACTGTTAGCTTGTTACCTGTACTAAAGACACCTGTCCACAGAAGCAAGTCATAAATCAGACTCGACTCTCCACCATGGCCAAGACCAAAGAGCTGTCCAAAGATGTCAGGGACAAGATTGTAGACCTACACAAGGCTGGAATGGGCTAAAAGACCATCACCAAGCAGCTTGTTGAGAAGGTGACAACAGTTGGAGAGATTATTTACAAATAGAAGAAGCACAAAATAACTGTCAATCTCCCTCGGCCTGGGGATCCATGCAAGATCTCACCTTTTGGAGTTGCAATGATCATGAGAGCGGTGAGGAATCAGCCCAGAACTACATGGGGGGATCTTATCAATAATCTCTAGGCAGCTGGAACCATAGTCACCAAGAAAACAATTGGTAACAAACTACACTGTGAAGGACTGAAACCCTGCAGCACCTGCAAGGTCCCCCTGCTCAAGAAATCACATGTACAGGCCTGTCTGAAGTTTGCCAATGAACATCTGAATGATACAGAGGAGAACTGTGTGAAAGTGTTGTGGTCAGATGAGACCAAAATCGAGCTCTTTGGCATCAACTCAACTCGCTGTGTTTGGAGGAGGAGGAATGCTGCCTATGGCCCCTAGAACACCGTCCCCACCGCCAAACATGGAGGAGGAAACATTATGCTTTGGGTGTGTTTTTCTGCTAAGGGGACAGGACAACTTCACCGCATCAAAGGGACGATGGACGGGGCCATGTACTGTTAAATCTTGGGTGAGAGCCTCCTTCCCTCAGCTAAAGCATTGAAAATAGGTTGTGGATGGGTATTCCAGCATGACAATGACCCAAAACACATGACAATGGCTCAAGAAGAAGCACATTAAGGTCCTGGAGTGGCCTAGTCCCATAGAAAATCTGTGGAGGGAGCTGAAGGTTCGAGTTGCCAAACATCAGCCTCGAAACCTTGATGACTTGGAGAGGGTCTGCACAAAGGAGTGGGACAAAATCCCTCTTGAGATGTGTGTAAACCTGGTGGCCAACTACAAGAAATGCCTCACCCCTGTGATTCCCAACAAGGGTTTTTCAACTAGTACTAAGTCATATTTAACTCATTGTAATGCAAATCAATTTATGACATTATGCGTTTTTCTGGATTTCTTTGTTAATCTGTCTCTCGTTCAACTAAACCTACCATTAAACTACCATTAATTGTCAGTGGACAAACATACAAAATCAGCAGGGGATCAAATACATTTTTCCCCTCACTGTATCTACACAATTGTATGACAGTGGGAAACAAATCCGGGGCGTGATAAGGTGTGTTTGGTTAATGATGTGTGTGCTGAAAAGAGACTTAGTGCAGTTCATTCTACATGTAATGTTTTCACATTGTTCTTTTGCATAGCAAATAGGAACGTACAGTGATGTAATTTTATCCAACTTGTTACTCTATAATGGAGAAAGTTGTTATAATAAATACATTAAAGAATAATAATAAAATGCAGAGTTTGACACCATGTCATTGCTAAACTTTAAAAACGTGTAAAATAATTACTATGCTTACCTTATAAAGACGAATAGGGCCATAGAATACTGTAGTAGCCTTAAATTATTTAGTAAATCTCTGTATTATTTTGGCCTCTCTTGCCTAATATAGCCTACCAGGGATGTCATAGAGATTTATGGATAGGGGGCTAAGCATCTACTAGGGGGCCTAGGGGCATGCTCCCCCAGGAGTTTTTTAATGGCCCCAAAATGTTTGCTCTCTCAGCCTCTCTTTTTGCGTGACCCTTCAATATAAGTCCAAACATTTGATAAAATAAACATTGTGTGAAACCCCAAAGCTTACTTAATGGAGAATTCCAGGCGATTTCAAAATGTAGCTCTGTTTGCATATCGGAAGTGCTGTCAGTAGCGAGAATAACTCAAACAATCTGTATTGCCAAAACCGTGTTTACCTCTTGCTCCAGTATACAACCATTACACATTTACGGGGCAAGTAAAAAAATGTGCTTTGAGCCACTAAATATGTTCAAAATGTCATTTCTAGTCCATATCCATGTGCAGTTATTCCTTATAGTGAACACAGCGAATTTGAACCAATAGGTTTTTATTTTATTTGAGATGTCAAAAACATAAATTGTGTCTCAAGTAACCTGCACTTTCATGCCAGTGGAGTTTCTTTACCTCATGTAGGTTAAACCTTAAGTTAACTATTAGTTAACAAGCAAATAACACTTATGGACTAATAAGATCGAAATGCCATATTAACTTTAGACCAGCCGCCACATGATGAAGAAAAGTGCCCGCTAGTGCCCACCACATGTTGAAGAAAAAATGATTTAAATTAAAAGCTCTAAGGGGGTTGAAGTCCACCTGGCACAAGGTTGTCCTTTTGTCCTCTGAAGGGGCCATACTTTGGCCTACAGTGAAGTGCCTTATAGTTTTGGATTCACAAGACTCTTGGCTACAACATGATAAATGATATCCAACATTCTGAGACACTGATTTATATGTATAATGTCACATTATATCCCAAAATCCTTATGTTTTAGTTTATTATGGGTAAATTCATCTAAACCATGAAGAATAAGTCTGTAAAATCCATATTGGCATGCCCCCAGGGCTCCTGAACCAGTGTGGTAATGTTTGGAGGACATACAAACAGGTAAATATCAAAATGGTGTACTTATTCCACACCATTTTTTTTCTAAATGTTTATATAAACCTAGCCATTTCCCCCGGCAAACAAATGAAAACCCAACACGGTTCCCTATGACGTTAGTCTATCTTGCGATCTTGTTTTGCAATGTACTCTCAATCCCATTCCCAATATTAGGCTATAGCCTATTTGCAGAAAATGGAAACTGAAATGGAACCCTATTGCACAGAAATGTATTTTTAATAATCAAAAGGCATAAAAAAATCAGTTATAAATGATGGCAGATTTTGCGGTGCTTGTTGCACTCAGTCTACAATACATTTTCGTTGTTCTCTTGGATTATTTCACTAGCCTACCATCATTTTTTTTAAATGAAGGCTATGGCCTACAGCAAATGAGGAAACACCAGATTGGGATGCAATTTCATCCTGCATGTTTGTGTGCCGCTAGATAAGGCCGCACGAGTCAGGTTCAATTTGAACAAAACACAAAGGTGTTTCCCAAAATTATAATAAGGCAAAGCCTACAACTTAACCTCAGGAAATTTCATTTATCTTTTTATTTTTTTGCACACTGCTTATGTGTGCGCAATTGTTAGATTAAATTTTAACCCATCCTGAACTTTAAATATACTATTGGTGTTATTAGAACTTTAGAACAAATGCCTAATAAATCCGTAGTATGGAAGAATTTCATCGAAGTACCGGGTGATGCAAAACATGTTGAACGCAATCTCTGACAACAATGGTTTTCATACCATAGGTCGACTTAAACATTAGCAAAGTTTCACTTATGTAGGTGCCCGCTAACAAGCGTCTCTTATAAGAATGTTCTTGTTAACATCTGCACAATACGAAAGGTTTAGGCTACTGTAGGTCGGCTTTGGCTGTGCTACGTTTTAATGATCTAATCACAAAAAAGACATTGTTACCTAGTCAAAAAGTTCTGTTTATATTTGAGTGCATAACCAGAGACAAAGCCAAATTGCAGGTTTTTTCCCTACAATTAAGTTTACAATTGGATGAATCTAGGTTAAAGATATCACATCGAATTACATTATGTTGTCTGGTCAACCATTATTTTTCTGTAGCACACAGGTACCCACTCGTTTGCCACGTATCGTACAAGCGCCTGCTGCACATTTTCCCACAGTGATGTTACTGTGTGTGGTTCTAAAAAAGGCTCCAGCATGCGCCATTTAATTGACTTGCTTTGCTTATTTGTATGTTAAACAACATTTTAAATTTGTAGTGGATGGATATTACTTAGCACAGTTAAATACAACCAGGCAGTTGAAATTCTATTGGCATGCAGCAACAACAGTTGACACTAGTCTTAACATTAGGAATTAATTTATAGTGGCTGAATCGTAAAAAGGCCAGCAGCTACTGTACATCGAGTCGGATCCGGAATGTTTGTACATTTGTTTGTCTTGTCAGTCACCCTTTTAACTTATGTATTTGTTTCTAATTATTTCTCCCAGTAGTAATGTAAAGCATAAAACAAAATGGTTTCATTAAAAACATTGAATGTGAAATTTATGAAGGGAAAAAGTTTTAAAATTTCGGCTAGTCGATTGTAAGAGATCAGTCAAGTCTTGGTTGACCAAAGAAATTCTTAGATATGTTATTTCAAATGCTTTTCTTTGATTTGCTAATTGCAAACAGCTGAAAATGTGGACAGTAAACCTGATTTGCAATGGGGGTTGAATAATTTTGATTGAAACTGTTTGTACAAACTACCTGGAAACCTCCACATATGTACACCCTTCATTGAGTCCAAGAGTTTCTCTTGGCTCATTCCACTCTGTGCCAGGACAGACTGACCTACAAATCTTTAACGTCAGTCATCCATGTGCATCTGAGATTCATCGTCATATGAACACAAGGTCAGTATGAAAGAATCATTTCTAACTCTTTTACTCACATCGCTGTGACTGCTCGCTCATCCCTGTGGCATTATCATGGTTCAATCAAGTGAAACCAGTTTAAAATAAACAGGCTTTCAATTTGTCATTATGCGGTCAAATATGTAAGTATTGCTGTACAAACAACGTTTGTGTCATGAAACAAGGAGAAAGAGCTATAACAGAAGAACATTTATTCTGTTATTCTATTTAAATATTTTTTTGTTAGACCAGATTGGATAATATGCACTGTCTGTCATCAGCACAAATGGCTGCCGTTGGCCTTTGAATCCAAACGGCATTATGTCATGCCCTGAAATACGTCCAAAACAAATGTGTCACTTTCTAAGGATGTTAGGGACGCCAGGCTCGGGGGAAATGTCAGGGGTGTTTATCACACCACACCCAGTGCTGTTGACTGGTTGCTTGTTCCTAGCCTTGCCTATATGCATTTTCTGAACCATCAGGCAAACAAAAGTAATACCCAGAGAGACCTCCACACACTTTGCACCATGGGATCATGTTTACTTCTGTGACTGATCCTTATTAGTGTTTGGCTGTGGCCCTCTGGGTGAAATGACAAACTCAGAGGCGTATTTCAAAGGATTTACCGTCCATATTCATGACATCAAGGGGATGAGCGCCACAGTGGCCTTTATCACTGTCATCTGCAGCTCAGCCGAAGGATTTATAAAAGTGAGAGGCTTGGGGTTTTGGGGAGGTTGTCGACGGCTGTACATTTTCTTGTCTCATGACCCCATTTTGATCCCTGAGTGTTCTCCTAACCCCAACCATGTAAAGACAATTTCTTCATTTGGGGCAATGACTATCAATTGCAATATATTCTCATAGTATTTCTTATTGCATTATTAAAGTCCTGCTGATTATCTTAAAAAGGGTGTAAAAACTAAACTGTATTCCTTGATAGTTTAAACATACAAAAGTGATGGATATGGGATGATTCCCTACACATGCAGTGATTCATATCTTAAATGCACAGCCTGTAATGCAAAAATATTTATTAAAAAGGACTGTCACATGCTCGTTGACAAACACGGTGGAAGCACAACTCGTCATATCCTCATAAAAATTCTTGTTTAGACAGCATAAGAGAATTGTCCCATCTAAACTGCTTTTTCAGTGGTTTTAAATCTCTTAATTTTCTACAGCTTTTGGAAGCTGGTCAATGAAAGACAAAAGTAGTTTTGTTTTCATTCTACTCAATGCATCATTAATTCAATATTTAGTTGTTAGGATGTGGAGCTCTGACAGTCAATTCAAATTACTAGTGTGATTTTCTGATTATGGCATATTTCACTAGCCACAATGAATAAGATGAGTTATGACTGGGTGATAAATCAATATACATTTTTATCATGATAAAAATAAAATATGATAAACCTATGTACTATATTTTCAATCAAGTAATTTTTTTGTAGTGAAACGTTCCACAAACTAAAACATTGCTAACTTGTGTATAAAGCTGATCAAACAGCAGCAGACTTGCCCAAACTGCCCAGGCACATCACTGACAGCCCATGTTGAATTATTGGTTTTAAGATTAGTCAGATTGATAGCAAAAGCAATTTGAGAAAAAGAAGAAATTGTGACTACAAAAGGAAGTACCACTTCGCTAATATGGCAGTGGTTTGGCTTTTTGAAGTCAAAGTACAGATAAACATTCTGTGAAAACATGTCCACGAGTTGTGCAGAGCAAGTCAGGCAACACCACAGCCTTTCTGCTGCGTTTGTTTTACTGTGGCGCTGCGCCACGAGATAAATCTGCATGTTGAGACAAGAAAACACACTATCAAAACCACATTATTCCAAACACGTTTCAATACAAACATAGGGTTAATGAGGGAAAATACCTTTTACCTTTCTGTTCTATTTGTTAATTTTCTTTACCTGAAAACACTGCATTGCATTAGCCAACTGCATTGCATGAAAATAAATGCAAAATTTGTCCACCTTTTGGTAAGTACACATTGTTTTAGATTTGCTAGAATACTCAAGCACTAAATGACTGGAAGTTCCTCAGTTTAGTGTGTAAAAAAATATTTATTGATATCAAATATATATTGTGACAAAAGATCATGTTTTTTTGCCATATTACCCAGTCCTAAAGTGAGTGCACTTACATGTCATGTCAGAGCTTCTCAAAGTCAGCAGTCCTGGTCACATGACAGGAACTTCTGCTGTGACTAGGGATGCTCATTTCGGGGAATTTTCCCGACCGACAACCGCAACTCGTTATCCGATTTATTAACCGTTAACTGATAAGATTATAAGATTCAATTGGCTTTAAATAAAAAACTAAATTGACGAGTGTCTGTAACCCGTTTAAATATACAAACAATTTTTTTCACGGATTTGTTTTAATGTCTAAACAGCATACAGAACAGATCAACAACAGCTGCCGGGTGCACCAACTTTGCGTATTCATTCGGGTGCAAAGTCCACACTAAACGATACGTTGAAACTAGTTAGTTTCATACTAAAGCTGTGTCGATGTTTGGTTTCACCAAACTACACTAGCGTGTAGTTTCGCTCCTCATTACCTATATCTCCCCACCTTTCAAAACGAAGCGCCAGGCTCTGGTTGCGCGTGTCAACGTGTCATGTGATTTAAACTATAGGCTATATATACGTAAAAAACTACTTTTAAACCGTTTAACTGAGTATTGATCGGTCAAATGTTTTACTTTCGGTTAACGGTTAAACGGTCAATATGAGCATCCCTAGCTGTGACCCTATTTCATATCAAGCAACCCCACATAGGGTCCCGTCCCGTAGTCTGGGAACTCCTAATCTACTGTATCTATTGAATTGCCATCATCTACAGTAAATGTTTTGACCTGCTTATGACCTTTTGATAATGTTGCCCCCCCCCCCCTACATGACTTCAAAGGTCTGGTATCAATTATAACAAAATATTGCAGTATCTGTGAAACTAGAATAATATTTAAATAACAATTTCACAGTCTCTTTGTAGAAAGAGTGGTGTGTAAAAGATAACATTCTCTGTTCCAGACCAAAGACCTCCATTTGCATACATTTTTGCTTAATGACCTCCACCAAGGAACCTGTTTGACAGGAAAAACAGTGTCTTGATTTATGTGTGACATTGGATTCTTAATGTCCTCATTTGTTCGGCATAATCCACAAATGTTTGTCTCAAATGTTGGATGTGTTGAAGGGTGAATTATTACAGCAAACACTTTCTAGTGAAGTTGAGCAGTGATACAGCTGGTTCACAGGAGCTGTTTAGGTCAATGAGACTGACAGGATGGTAATCCAGAGCTGAAGCAAAAGCAAACAGTTGACTCTTGGCTTAAGTAACAAATAACTCCAAAATCAACAGTCTGCTTGTGATTCCTTTACTACTGGCAGATATACTGTCTCAAAGTACCACATTAGACCATGAGAATGAGTTAATGAGACAAGAAATACAGACATATTTTTATTATCAGAATATTCTTAAACCAGTACTAGCCCCAATGATTTAGTGTGAAGTCATTGATTTGGCTAATCAATGGATGAAAGAAAGCATTAAATGAGAATGACAAAAGCACTAAACATTAGGCCTGCTATGTTGCTGAATAATAGTTTTGAAGGGTAGGAAATGCACAGTTAAAGGTTTTGTATCCACATGTATCCTATTGATAGCTTGCTAGCTTTGCCTGTCCCAGTTTGATTCAGTCATCTTGTCGTCGTCGTCGTCGTCACTAGGTTTGTTTAGCAGACATGCTCTCTCCGGTTCTACTAATCACACAGCCTTTCCAAATGCATGCCGTCGCTGCTCCGGTTTTGGACATTGCTAAAGGTTACTAGGAGATGCTATAACATTATTTTCTTATACTAATATTATAGCATTTTTGGTTTAGGTATTTATTTCGAATGATGATACAGACCTGTTAGTTGCTATAAGTGCACTACAATTTACACTTTGAAGATTTATTTTTTGGTTGGAGATTATAACGTTTAAATGAACAAACCCCTAACATATATTTAGTTAGTAATAAGTGGTTGCCATGGATAAATAGGCAAAGTGTAACTGTACTTGCCATTGTCCTGCTGTTCCACAATCTTAATTGCCACTGAGTA
The DNA here is from genome assembly GCA_016801145.1 of Umbra pygmaea. Lineage (NCBI taxonomy): Eukaryota > Metazoa > Chordata > Actinopteri > Esociformes > Umbridae > Umbra > Umbra pygmaea. The sequence goes on from JACXGM010002452.1 coordinate 40,735, forward strand.
TATCCTAGAGGCATGGAGGTGTGCAGAGACACTCAGCTCCTGGCAGAATGAAGAGCAAAGCTGACTAGCTAGTAACGTTCCACGATCTGCACTGCACAAGTGCACGTGGATTATTTGCTGTTGGTAATGTCTGTGGCGTGATGTTTCTTGACAGTTGTAATTGTTTGTGTGACATCAATGTTTTATTCATGTTGATGGGGATGAAATGCACGCCTGTAGCATCAGTGGAACTCTGAGAAGGCATTTAAGCTAACAAAGACTCTGTGGAATTTACAGCACTTAGAAAATGCTGGATCCCTATGGCACCAGACATTATTTACTCAACTCCCATGCAGTTGGGCTAGTAGTCTCTGAGGCATTGCATGCGCTGCACCGACCCATAGCCCAAATTTACCATTTCATTGTGGAATAGAATTTGAAACATTATGACAACTTCTGCATAGAATTGTGGCCTAGGTCTTGTAGATTTAAACTAGACTTTAAAGAATAGAAGAGCACCAGTTTCCTCATGTATATCTCAGCTACAAGGCCATGCAGCTGCTTTAAGTCTTGCTTTTTGTGGTGAGGATGACGTGTCATATAAAGCCTCTGGTTGTGCCTGAGTTGTTTGCAGTGAGCGCAGCAGTTCATGGTGCCTGTCTTTTGTACTTGAAAAAAGAGTTCCTTTACTGTTTGTTGTGACTCAACACGGACGGTTGAGGTTTTATTCTTTCTGACACAATTCATATACAGTATCTCTGCAAAGCCTGTGCATTATGATAATTATGTGCTCTAGGTTTTTCATTAAGGTTCCAAAGGCAAATATTTTCACAGCATGAGAAGCTTGCTTGAGGGAGAACATTTTTCAGCCTTATTCAAATCTTTTTTTCAGGAGTATCTTTAGTTATTTAGAATGCAGAAATTGGACTCAAGCAGACTCATCTTTTGCATTTAAGGAATTTAGCAGATGCTCTTATCCAGGGAGACTTACAGTCGTGAATACATACAGAATATATTAATACTGCTGTAACCAACTCCGTTTGGGAATTGAACACACAGTCCTAGCCTTTCAGCTCTTACCAAAGTCAAAATTCCAATAGACACATTCACATCAATACCATTATCGAACCTTAAATTGATTGATCATGCAGAAAATGTCTTATAGAAAACCATGCACATATTTAATAAATTTCTTCCTAAATTCCTGTTTCAGGATAAGTCACAGGCATATAATTACGGTAATCATTGTAGAGATGAACAATAAAAGGCTTGATTAAAAACACACCATGTAGTTTGTGCAAATAAAATTGAGGCCAAGGAGGGAGGAGCCATCTATGCTGCTGAGCTGCCCGCTAATTGGTCCTCAGCACTTAGCTTTCATGGTCAGGGGAAATGAAGATTGCTTCATTAAGTTCCCACTCTGAAAACCACCATAGCTGCAGCGCTGATAGCATGGAAATCTTAACTGAATGACTATGCCATTACTGAAAACAATAATGGCCTAAGGGAAATTAATCGAAACAGTGAATAATAAAGATACTAGCTCTGTTTGCACATAGCAGCATTAAAAAGTGTCAAATCCAACTGAATCACATTCAATTACAGGCTCAGATGCCTTTTGCTGTGGCAGTCAATTCTAAAAGACTACAGCAACTCACAGCTTGACGAATAACAGGTTTTGTTCAATTATTTTAAAGGACTTTGGTTCTGGCTTATGTGGCTCATTGCTTAAAAAACTTTGATTCATTTCTGCATGGCTAGCAATATATATATGGTTCATTGTTATTGTTTGAACACACTTGCAATGTCTTGCCATTACACATGCTGGTTCTGTTTTCCACACTCTGGCTGAACATACATTTTGTCAACAGGCTAGTAAGATAAAGTATACATGACACTCATTACCTCATGCCCATGTTTCAACAGTTTTAGAAGATGTCAAAGGTGATATTGAGACAGAAACCCTTTTGCACATTCTGCTGCTCAGGCACACTCCTCCACACAGCAGGCACGTGCCAGAAAACACCTTTCAAATTAATATGTGAAAAGCCTGGGCCCTGCCAAAACTGAGTTTAGCCTTTTTGTCAACACACAACCAAGATGGACTCCTTGTAACTAAGGGCAACAACAATTGAAAACTGTCATCTCCTTGTCTCTGTCATCAAGAAGAGAAGGAGTGACACAGGACAATAATCTTTCAGGGTGAGTTTAACTGAACTGTCAGGAGAATCGGTGCTGTGGATAGTCAAGAGAGGGTACTTAACTAATCAACATAACCTGCTACAGGTATTATCACAGATTGTTGTTTTTGTTGTTATTATTATTATTAGGGGTACTCCGTCAGGAGTAACCCTATTGTAATCGTTAGTATTATTATTATGCTTTTCCTTGAAACTGCTAAATAACTCAAACTCCCTGGTAGAAAATTATATAATTTTGCCCCCTGAAACTATAGCCCCTGAGTACCTACACGCTGAGGCCCACCCCAATTCCTCCACCAGGGGCGCTACAGTACACAATTTAATTTATTATTTTCAACATGCCACCATTTCCACCAAGTTTGACCTACAGTGCTAAAATTTTGTGTACCTGCCTTATTTCTCATAATGAACAAAAATCCCTCAAGAACCCATAAAGTCCGCCATCTTGGATTTTTCTGTAGGGTAAAAATTTGCCAAAACCTATAAATATCATCTTAAAATCAACAGTAAGTCCGATTGACCTGACTTTCGGTATACATACTTCTTATACCGGCATCCCTACAGGGTGATACGCAATAAGAAATACAATGCAAAATGACAGACAAAATGGCAGACTCAATGCTTCACTGATGCATGATGAACTCAGAATGTCATATTTCCTGAACCATACATTATAGGTAATGATTAGAAACATTGGAAGGAGGAAGTTCAACTGCAAAGAATGAGGTGTGGGTTGTCCATGTGGGTTCATCACAGCCTGTGATATTGACTCTCAAATGTTTGCTTACTTTTGCCCATAAATGACCATTTTCCTACATCTATAAATATCCTCTTAATATCAACAAAAAGTTTGACTTGCGCTTTGGCATACAGGTGTCTCCTATATGCCTTCCTTAATGGTGATATTAACTAAGAGATACAATACAAAATGGCCAACACATTGTTTACTTATGCATGATGACCTCTCAATGTCATATTTCCTGAACCCTACATGCTAGAAAGTGATGGTTGGTAACGATGGAAAGAGCGAGTTCCACTGCAAAGAATGAGGGGTGATATTAACCTTCAAATTTGGGTCACTTTTGCCCATAAATGAACATTTGCCCACACCTATAAAAACCATCTTAAAATCAACAATAAGTCCGATCGGCCTGAGATTTGGCATACACGTATCTCAGAGATGCCTTCCTTAATGGTGATATGGACTAAAAGATACAATGTAAAATGGCGGACAAAATAGCCGACCGAATGTTCAATGACTTACAATGACGTCACATTGTCATATTTCCTGAACCGTACATGCTAGAAAGTAATGGTTGTTACCATTGGAAGCGTATTTTCCTATACTTCCCATATCGGAGTACCCCGTCCCATTGTTGCTTGCAACTATATTTATTATAATTATTATTATCGGTCATTCTATAGATTTTCTGGAGTAGTGTAACTGGTGAATCGGTAAACGGGTGTACTGGTGTCTTGCACAAACCACCAAATGGAATGGTCATTCTATATATATTGGATGTAAATCATTTCTGGTCTCTTCATCATGGATCACAGTATTTTAGATTATTATTTTAGCATCTTGGTAAGCTGCAGGAAGGAGTATAAATGTGAAGTGCCTCTTACACCATTTCCATTTTGTTAAACACTTTTGTCAGACAGCTACTTAGCATGTTTCATATTTAAAATATGGCATATTAAAATACTCTATTTTCTACATAAAAGCATTTAAGAATATTTGGCTTATTTGGATATAAAGATGCTAGCAGTATGATTTTGTTTTACTGTTTATTTAAGGATTGTATTCTGTTGCGTTTTCTGCAGAGGCAGCGCTACAGCTGTCCAAGATGTTCCCACGTGAGTGTACTCTCAGAGGATGGCTAGTGGCAGATTCTCACGGACACCCACTTATTAATGTATCCCAGATTCTTGAAAAACAAATGACCCAAATACTTACGGTATCAATGAAATCTATTGATGTACTGCAGATTTATTTTAACTCACGTCTCACAGAGTATTGCATTGAAAGTCTTTAGATCAAGGTGTGATGATCTACTGTCTTGTATATCGGAGCTAAATTTTAGATCTAGTTTTCCCTTTCTGCACAGGGTATGTCTGCTGAGGAATCGCTGCATTCTGCTAACAAGGTGTCAATGTTCAATGATGTTGTTTTTTTTACACAGGTACATTCTTTGCCGTAAAATGTTTAGCATCCCAATTTCCAAATCTAGTAACATAAAAAAATTCTGTATTAGGGTAAATGGAGCCACTGTCAGAGAAGAGACCCATTGCACACATAGCGGATTGAGGATTTTAATTTGACATTGCCTACAACATCTAAGCTGGTAAAAAATAATACTGTGAGGTGCATCATGTAATGTAGTTAAAACATAGAAAATATGTTCTGCTTTCTTAGTGTCGCTAGATAACATTTAATTAATTTAGCGTTTTCAATCTGGAACCATGTGGAACTCAATGCACACATTGGAGTATCCTCGCTCTCTGAAATGAACAACACAGGACTGGGCCGACAAGATTTCCGAGGTGGAAGCAGGGTATGTTTGTTTTTGTTGACCAAAGCAGGGTGTACGGCTGATCTAAACGTGTCAATTTAGTTTGCTGATTCAGTAGATGTCCTCAGCCTAGACAGCCCCTCCACCTCAGTTGACTGCTCTGGGCTCTTCTCTCCCATGCTCCCCCACTCCATTGGCCTAATGAGTAACAGTCAATCAGTGTGTGAATGCCCAGCCAGCACTCAGGCAACCGCCATGAAGCACCACAACCCCAGCTGGTGGGTGGTGGGGGTTGCCGTGAAACCGCCTGTCGTGGTACTTGACTTGGCCTTTGCCTCGGTCCGTGTGCTGTCCGAACGCCACAGAGGGGGTGTACAGCCCCTATCCCACCATATGTTCTATGTAACCTGGGTTAAAATGTGACAACCTGTGTTGATGCTGCTTTGGAAAGGATCACTTGTATCTGGGTCAGTGTCAGGTATTCTTTTTGAATATCACATCCAGTTATGAGTTTTGGACCTTGACTCGTGCTTTTTGTTGGCACAAACTGGAGTGTTTTAGAAGGCTACGCATTGGAAAAGAATGTGCCTTTAGCCAATTATTTATTTAGGTTTTATCCTGATATCTTATTAAATCTGCAGGTATGAAAGTGTAGATGAGTACAAAAAGCAAGTCTCATGTCCTCCAGCTGAGAACATATTTCAGAAGTGAATTAAGTGCAGTGTTAAAACATGGACAGGCAATGTTAATGGTTATAAATGCAGGAACAGTTCTATGGACTTTACTATAACAGAAATGTGTGAAACAGTGTTTCAGAAGGATGTCATGTATTTTCACCCAGGTGTGTATCAAAGTTCCATTAGTCAGCAATTTCACAGAAAATGCAATATCAAAGTATTTATGTTTAAACGTGTTAAAGTTGAAATCACATTCATGTTCTCATAATGCAAGAGATGCACGCTAAATCACTATATAGCCAAAAGTATGTGGACGCCCCTACTAATGCTGGAGGAGGGATAATGGCGCAACACCATATTAATACCCTTGGTTTTGGAATGGGATGTCCAACAAGCACATATGGGTGTGATGGTCAAATGTCCACATACTTTTGGCTATGTAATGAATGTCTTGTAAACTGCTGAATTGCACCTGTGTGGATATAATTTATACTATGGAATAGTAGTTTATACATGTACCGATGTAGCCAAAAGTATTGGTACCCTTGCAATTGTATTGACCACTTTCAAATGTTTAAAATGGTGCTTAATTGTATGTTACATTTATTCAATCACTATAATAACAAAACACAAAAAGGCTATTTGTGGATAAACATTAAATATATTTTTTTTTTAAAGAAGAGTGACATTTTAAATTGAATTCACATCAATATCATTCAGACCTTTTTGTTATAAAGCATGAAAACTAATCTTGGGCATTGTGATATACTTTGCTGTAATTGCATAAACAATGAAAACTAATCTTGGGCATTGTGATATACTTTGCTGTAATTGCATAAACAATGAAAACTAATCTTGGGCATTGTGATATACTTTGCTGTAATTGCATAAACAATGAAAACTAATCTTGGGCATTGTGATATACTTTGCTGTAATT
>JACXGM010002453.1:7579-46938 GCA_016801145.1 Umbra pygmaea
CACACACACACACACACACACACACACACACACACACACACACACACACACACACACACACACACACACACACACACACACACACACACACACACACACACACACACACCATGTTTTTCTATCTAGAAGTAATTTTGACCTAAAATCCATGTTACCTATTTCCTGGCACCGAAACAACCTCACCCTAACAATAACCTTAAACTTCCCCTAACCCCAACTTTAACCTCAGTAACTCACATTTAGTGTTCTAACACTATGCCCAGTACTACGTTTTTCCCTAAACCTAACCCCTTAGACATAAATCACAATTTCCCTCATGGGGACTTTGGAAATGTCCCCACAAGGTCAAATTTCTCAGGTTTTTGTATACATTAATGTGTCCACACATTACACACACACACAAACACACATTTAGGACCACTTTATCTGTGTAGGGACACGAAAAGTTATTCCTTTTCAAACACCTACAAAGACGTTTTCAAGGTCTTTGTCCTTATTCTCTTTTGCTTGTGGGGTTGTTTGGTCCACACCAGGTCAGTGAAATGTGAACACGCAGACACACACACACATACAGACACACACACAGACACACACATACAGACACACACACAAACACTGGTCTGGCCTGTGTGTCTGTTCCTGTGCCATCATTAGATTATAGCCGGTAGCTGATTGGCCACTGAGCCCTGTCTTCCTCCACAGGAGCCGGCCAGGCGGTTGGGCAACCTCACAGGGTCCAGCTGAGTGGGCACGTGTGTTTGTGCACCCCGTCTCCCGGTTCCAATCAAGTCTAATAGACACTTAAAGGCCTTGGCTTGTACATGAAACAGACCCAAGACAGCCCTACTCAGCCCAGGTACACTTTACCTAGAGTATATAGCAATGAACAACATAGACAGTATTACATACAGTATATATCAATGCACAACATACATAGTTAAGTAAGTAAGTAAAGTTTATTTATAGAGTGGTTTTCACAGATAAAATCACAAAGTGCTTTACAAAGTGCAACCACAATAATAAAACAGGATACACTCAGTAAAAATTACTGTATTTTATATATACTGTATTATACAGTAATACAGTATATATGATATATACTGTATTACATACCGTATATATATCAATGCACAACATAGTATTAGATACAGTATACTTCAATGCACAACATAGATAGTATTAAATAGAGTATATAGAATTAGGAATGCACAACATAGATAGTAATAAATACAGTATATAGCATTAGCAATGCACAACATAGATAGTATATACAGTATATAGCAATGCACAACACAGTATTACATACAGTACGGTATATACTGTAGCAATGCACAACATTGTATTACATACAGTATATAAAAATGCACAACATAGATAGTATTGCATACAGTATCGGTATATAGCAATGCACAACACTGTATTACATACAGTATGTAACAATTCACACTATAGATAGTATTACGTACAATATATAGCAATGAACAACATAGATAGTATTCCATACAGTATATAACCCAGCACAACATGGATAGTATAGACCTCAACAGCCCCCCCCCACAGCTGACTCCGGAAGTAAGAATACAATCCATTGACAATTGGAGTATAAGCCATAAAATCGTAACCGTCGATGGTAGACTTAAAACCAGCTACGACATGACTAAGCGATTGTATATGCTCATATAGATGCCAAAAGTTCATGGGGCACCAATATTGTTTTGAGATAAATGTATTTTATTTGCGATGTCTTAGATAAGTACTTCATTACCCACAATCCTAAACCATCCCACAGTGATGCCTCTGATTGGTGGAACTCCGTGACGTCATGGACAACTTGCGGTTACCATGAAAATGTTTACTGAGCCCGCGAAAAAGCTTTTTGTTACCAACTCTGGCAGGCTGTGTCTTAGCAAAAAATATGGATGTTAGAGAACTGAAAATAAGTTTACTGAGCTGTAGATTACATGATATTTCAAGGATGACATTGTGTTAAGTGAAGTTAGCTAAAGTTAGGTAATTAAAAGTAATGTAAAGGCAGAAAGATAACAATCGCATTGTTTTATGGGATAAGTAGTTCCTTTGCTCGGAATAGAAAATATGTACACAATCTTGTACCTTTGACTTTTTTTTTAATTTCGGTAAAATATTTCACTCTAAATGATATTTTGTATGCTTATGAGTCACGTTGTAGCTGGTTAGCCTAAGGCATGGTCTAAAACTCTTTATGTACAGATTTTTGCAGAAGTCAATAGGAGAAATGAATGGGAAATTTTCTTCTGGAACCGAAGCACTCTCGGACGAGGGGCGGGACTGTTGAGCTCTATTATGTACAGTATATAGCAATGCACAACATTGTGTTACATAAAGTATATAACAATGCCCACTATAGATAGTATTATGTACAGTATATAACAATACACACACACACACACTCACTAATGGGTTCCTTTCAACTAGGTGGCCAGGGAAAGATATGAACCACACCACCACCAACTGCTTGTCGTTCTGAGGGCCACTCATACTGAGGGTAGAGAAAGAGCTGTTTGATCCTCCTGGCTCAGCCCTTTATTTAAACCATAAGAAAACTGTAATAACTGCCTGTACACTCAAGCCTCAATTTTAAATATTACATTTGCTTATTTTTTCTCTCAGAAGGAACCAGGTCCGTTCTGAAGATGTAACTCCTCTGCAGAATATTGTCTTGCATCACAGTAAGAAGTTAGAAAGTTCAAATGTTTTTGCAATGCCTCTTAATGTCATCGTAACATTTGCTTGACCATGCCTTCTGCTGTTGGACAAGGCAGCAGCTAATTGAAATGTGGTTGTGTACAAAGCCGACCTCCTCAGCTTGAAATGCCTCCAACCAGACAGCCTGTTTTGTGTTGCTTTTCTGTCACATAGGTGGCTAAATCATTGTATAAGGATTGGTCATGCATGCTTTTGACAGGTCAAAATGTCAGGGTCCATGTGAGCTGGTTTGCAAACAAATGTATAGTTAAACAAGCACAGCAACATCATATAAACATTTTTGAGGTCCAAATAAAGAAAAAAAAAATGTGGTACCGGTATCCAGCGGTGTGGCTAATGGTGGCAGCACATAAAATATACAGTTAGTTAAAAAGTTAAAAGCTTATTGCTTAATTGATTACATTTATGCTTGATGTTGGCTAGTTAGCTAAGCTGATACAGCTGAATACTGCTATTATGATGAACGTTAAATAACATGAGTCGTCAACATGTCCTAAGCTGTGTGAAAAATATGCTAGTAAAATGCTGTATGCTAATGATGCTATAATGATAAAGTAATGAAAAAGCCCACTTATCTCCAACAACAATTTATCCAACTAGGTATTATATTACCTGAACATGACAATGAATTTGATGTTGAAGCTGCCTCCCCTGAAGTTTCGTCTCTGGAGGGCTCAACGTCTTTGGAGCTACCATTGATAGCTGCGGTCATCTTTGCTTTCAATTTGCATATCACGTTGCAAATATTACGAGTGTTGTCTGTTTGAGAAGGGGTTTCCTTAGGTTTGACGTGTTGCCATAATTGCTTTGCATATCACATTGCAAATATTACAACAAGTGTTGTCTGTATCCATTTTAGAAGTGTAGCCACATTTCTGACCGCTTTCGGCTTGCCATCAGACTTGACTGTTTCTGTCAACAAGCTGCAGAAGTGAGGTATTCTCACAAGAGATGCGCTCTCAGGTACCGAAATTTGGCACAGATTGATTTTACATGAACCAATACTCGGTAGTACCGACGTGATTTGGTCGGCACCGGTAAAGGTACAGGGTTCGGTACCCAATCGTATAATCACCGGCATCCCTTCATTAGGTGGTTGAAGTGAAGCTGGTGCTAGTACCGGGTTGGACCCACTTTTGCCTTCAGAACTGCCTTAATTCTTCATGGCATAGAATCGACAAGGTGCTGGAAACATTACTCAGACGTTTTGGACCACATTGACATTATTGAATCACACAGTTGCTGCAGATTTGTCACCTGTACAGTACATCCATGATGCAAATCTCCCATTCAGCCAAATCTCAAAGGTCCTGGATTGCATTGAGATCTGGTGACTGTTGAGGCAATTTGATTACAGTGAACTCATTGTCATGTTCAAGAAACCAGTTTGATATGATGTGAAATGGACATGGTCAGCAACAAAAGTCAGATAAGCTTTGGCATTTAAACAATGCTCAATTGGAATTAAGGGGCCCAAAGTGTGCCAATAACATATTCCCCACACCATTACAGCACCACCACCAGCCTAAGCCATTGATAATAGGCAGGATGGATCCATGCTTTTATGTTGTTTACAACAAATTCGGACCCTATCATTTGAATGTCGCAGCAGAAATCGAGACTCATCAACTTTTTTCCATTCGTGCAAATTGTAGCCTCAGCTTTCTGTTCTTAGCTGACAGGAGTAGCACCCTATGTAGTCTTCTGCTGCTGTAACACATCTGTTTCAAGGTTCAATGTGTTGTGCATTCAGACATGCTCTTCTGCATATGTTGGTTGTAACGAGTGGTTAGTTGAGTTACTCTGGCCTTTCTATCAACTCGAACCAGTCTGGTCATACTCCTCTGACCTCTGCACTCAAACAAGGCATTTTTGACCAGAGAACTGCCGGTCACTGGGTATTTTCTCTTCTGACCGTTCTGTGTAAATTTGGCTGTGTGGGAAAATCCCAGTAGATCAGCACTTTATGAAAAACTCAAACCAGAACAAAGAAGAAAGGAGAAGCGGACATGAAAAGGAGATGGAGAGTGGGGAGGAAAAGAGAGAAGGAGAATATTTCTGTGAGAGCAGAATGAATAAAGAGAAGAGGGAAGTGAAAAACCAAACTTGATTGATTAGTTAGCCCACACAAAGAGCTATCTAGAAAGCCACCACTGTTTTTGTCAGACGGTATCATCCAGCGTCATCCCATTTAAAGGACAGAGTTAAAAAACAATACTTACATGGGTTTTTCCTGAGCAGCAAAGTAAGGTTTCTCTACAAAATGTGTCCCAAATAACACCCTCTTCACTGAATAGTGCTTTACATTTGGCCAGGGCCCTATGGAGAGAAATAGGGCCATATTTTCACCACAGACTTAGTATGGCAGTTTAATGGACCAGATAGAACCTCAATTGTTTCTCCCTGCCATTTACCACACAACAGCAGAAGCTTGGTTGTATTTTGTCCAATTAGTAGGCTGTTTTCCAGCACTTGGCCTGTGTGAAGGTCCGCTGTTAACAATGGGGATGTGTAATATGTCTGCCATATTACCATAAATCATTATCATCTAGCATAGTAACTCATAAATCTCTTCTGACGGGCGTATTGTTAAGCTAAAAGGCTGTGAAATACTACGGATGTATTGTAGTCTGCTGCAGTTGTTCACAAACCTCTTTGTGATTCATCAGGGTTTCACAATATAGTATCGTAGTATCAGTTCTCAGCTCCTACTTTAGAGTGTGATAAACTTAGCACACACGTTTTGCACGGCGTGAGTAGTCACATCTAAAGAGAACATTTGTGAAGCCCGCCTTTTCATCAGAAAGCACATGTGGCAGTTTTAAAGCTGAAGTGAAAAACATGTATCATTGATTTGAGTACAGTACGTTCAGATACCAATATCCCCGTGAGCTTCCAATGCCCTTTTTATACATCTAACAATAAACCTTTTCCAATGGGTTCCCAGTCCATAAGAAATGCTAGTTTCTACAAGCATTATTCACCAGAAATGAAATGGAAAATGGAAAAGCTGTGAAAACCCTCATTACAGAACATCAGAACCACTGTCAGATCTCTGCTAAAGCTCAGAGAACCCCGGCTGGACGTGGAACACAGACAAGCAGAACCAAAGAACTAAAATGAATGGGCTTGCGAACATGCCATACAACTGACATGTCGCAGAATGGTGGTCTATTGGGTTTCGTTGTTGTCGTGGTGAGCTTTTGGAGTTTAGACGAGCAGTTGGAAGCCCCATGAAACACTGTGGACGGAATGAATACAAAGAATGACATACTTGAAGACTAAATAATACTGCACATGTTAAACAACGAAATCAATATGCAACAAAAACAGCTATGTTGCTTTCTTTGTGAGACCACATGAAAAAAGTATGTTACTATTTCTATTAAGCAGTTGCTAAGATACTAGTATGGTTGGGAAATTAAGTCATTTTGAAGGCAATGTTTTTATGATTAGACACTACAGGCCTTCCAAAAATGATAACTTCAGAGAATTGAAGCCCTGACAACATAAAAAATTGCCTTTTCTTTCATCAATGAGTGAAAAAGACACAAATTACATGCAAACTGTAATGCTTTTCAGATAGACTTTTCATAGTATTTGCATGGATGTTTGCAGATCATATTAGATTATTTAGGTCTTGTGTTTAATTATGACTGGAGAGGGATTTGCTCTGAACCCTCTGGTAATTTTGTAAGCTTTTGTGTTTCTTTTCCTGTCATTATCAATGTTTACAAAGCTAGTGTCAGTTTACCCGCATCGACGGTTGATGAAGGCTCTTCACGGTGTCGAAACATTTACAGTGAGGCGATGCCAAATTTGAACATACTGAGCTGCTGGTTTTGTCGTATTTATTTATTTTGCCTCACCCCCTCCCCGCTCGTTTCTGAACCGTCAAGGAGCGCTCCATCGCCCCTCTTTCTTTTGCATCCTGTTCTGAGATGTTTGTTGCAGGTAGCGGTACATTTCAACTTGGTTTCCAGGGACCACTTGTGTGTGTTTGAAGTGTGGGAACTGGGAATAATCATGATGTATCATCCCATAGTAGAGCTGTGAAACAGTCTACAAACTCAAGAGCATTTTATACGCTTCTATATCATTAGCAGTCTCTCGAATTTCAGGGGTTATACTCATTTGGACCTGTTTATGCACAAAGGTTATTAAAACACATTACCGCAAGTTACCAGGGGCAACGTTTATTTACAGGATATTGTGATTTAGCTGTAGTTTAAATGTTTTAGTACATTGTCATGGGGTCACATACGTTTTCGATCCTACGATCACTGGTTCAATCTCAATGTGGGGTAGCTGGGTGGTTAACAAAGCAGACTAAGCTTCAAGCAAAGTTTCCCCTGTTTCTTGTAGGACAGGGTTGTTCAATTAAAATTGAAAGAGGTCTAGTCAAGTATTCTACTCGGCAAAGGTTCCAAACTTTTTACATTTACATTTTAGTCCAGGGGTATGCAATAAAAATTCAAAGAGGGGGTCTGTGTGGCGTAGTGGGCTAAGTCCCTGAATTGCAGGACAGTCTACGTCATGATAGTCAGTGGTTTGAGCCTGACTATGGATACTCTGACTTTCCCCGGACCTCTAGAATGAGGCGGCAGAAATTGGCATCGTGCTGCCTGGGATTTTGGGATAGATCGAATTATCTACATTGCCACTATCACAAAATATCAGGACTTTTATGAATTTTGTGGTATGAAAATGAACTGTATTGTTATTGAACTGGATCGTGGACTATTTTGTTTTATTTGCAAATTGGACATGTTTTGAATTAATGTGTATTTTGGGTTTGTTTATGGGTTTGGCGCATCACCTTCTGGACACTAGTTAAGTAGCTAGATTTGGGATTTATTTGGGCTTCACTGCATTTTGTCAGTGTTCCAAATAAAACAGAGAACATAATCTACCTGCTCTGTTCTCCATTCCTCATCTTCAACACAACCAAACTTGTGACAGACTGACGCGCCTACAAGGAGACCTGCGGGAGGAACAGGCTACACTCTTGCTGTCTGCCCACAGCGGGAGGTTAAAATAGCCAGGCACATAGAAGCAGAGGAGAGACAACCAGGGTCTCCCCAAGAAAAAGTTCAGGGGGAGCTATGGCGGTAGTGGTAGCCCTGTACCACCAGCTTGGCCTACCACCCCTCCTCTTGTTCCATCACAACCATCACACCCACATGAGGAGCCATGTGATGAACTCCCACCTCCTCCATTAGAGTGGCTTGAGGAGCTACTTCCACCTCCTCCAGTAGAGTGGCTTGAGGAGCTACTTCCACCTCCTCCTTTTGAGATGCTTGAGGAGCTTCTTCCACCTTCTCCATTAGAGAGGCTTGAGGAGCTGCTCCCACAGCAGCTGGAGCATGAGCCGCCATTTCCTTCAGCAGAGTGGTTGGAGGAGCTAGTCCAGCAGCTGAGGGATAAACTGACCCTTGCCTCGCCACCGCCGAAGTCTGCCGAGGCTTCCTCACTGCCGTTGGAGTCGCCTGCTGCCTCGGTCCCGGGGAGGCTGCCATGGCTGCCAGACCCACCAGCAGATCCCCGACCTTTGCAGGTGTTTGATGGGGTGCTCTTACAGCAGGTGGGGGTGGGTCTGCCCTCCCACCCAGCCCTGTATGCTTGCACTGCTTGGTGCTGCATGGGTCGCCCTCCGGACTTCAGCCTCTTGCGGCTGGAGCCATGCCTTTGAGGGGGAGTAATGGATCAGGACTTATATAAATGTTGTGGCATGAAACTGAATTATTTTGTAATGGAACTGGATTGTGGACTATTTTGGTTTATTTGGAAAATGAACCTTCAGGTTTATTTATGGGTTTATTTATCACCTTCTGGACACTAGTTATGTCGCCTGTTTCTTCTGGGTAGATCATCATTACGCATGAGAATGGTTGATTAGAGATCATTAAGGCGTTTCAGAAGGTGGTGCACGTTATTGAGAGGAGGGATGCCGACAGGAATCTGTGGGCCTGGGACAAAACTCCACATTTAGCCCCTGCTAACGAAATATGACTGTGGAAAGACAAAATTTGGGCCCCCCTCAGGACTGGGCCCGGGACAACAATCCCAGTTTTCCCCCCGTCAGCATCCCTGATTGATGGTGCTAACTCCTGTTTGTGTTGGACTGAAGCCTATTCTGGAATATACTACAAGAGTGATTTCCTGAAATCTGCCACCCCTATACTGCATCATCTGTAGGTGAGCTCTCATTCTTAAGATGTAACCAAATATTTTAAACGTTGTAACTATCTTATCTATGGAGGTATGTAGTAATAAGTATGTGTAAGGAAGTGGTAACCCTTTATGTAGTTGATGTTGTTTGCTCATCCCGATTGGTCTACGTCAACCTCAATATGAAACAGTGGTGGAGAGCATGCCTAGCACATGAAAGTCAATTTTTATTATTATTATTATTATTATGAAAGTATTATTATTATTACTTTACCTACAGGTCCTTCTCAAGAAATTAGCATATTGTGTTAAAGTTCATTATTTTCCATAATGTAATGATAAAAATTAAACTTTCATATATTTTAGATTCATTGCACACCAACTGAAATATTTCAGGTCATTTATTGTTTTAATACTGATGATTTTGGCATACAGCTCATGAAAACCCAAAATTCACGCAAGACTAAACACTCTGGATGAGCTTAAGGCTGCTATCGAAGCATCCTGGGCCTCCATCACACCTCAGCAGTGCCACAGGCTGATTGCCTCCATGCCACGCCGCATTGAAGCAGTCATTTCTGCAAAAGGATTCCCGACCAAGTATTGAGTGCATAACTGAACATAATTATTTGAAGGTTGACTTTATCTTTTTTTTTGTATTACAAAAACTTCTTTTATTTATTTTTTTTATTTTTATTTTTTTTAACCTTTATTTAACCAGGTAAGTTGACTAAGAACAATTTCTTATTTACATGTTAATTCTTTGAGATAGGAATTTTGGGTTTTCATGAGCTGTATGCCAAAATCATCAGTATTAAAACAATAAATGACCTGAAATATTTCAGTTGGTGTGCAATGAATCTAAAATATATGAAAGTTTAATTTGTATTATTACATTATGGAAAATAATGAACTTTATCACAATATGCTAATTTCTTGAGAAGGACCTGTATATATGTTGTGATAGTCAGTGGGTTGAGCCTCACTATGGGTTCCTTAAGGCAGCTTGGGATAGACAAGCGGGCGCCTGTAAATCCAATCACGGAAGCGAGTAAACAGAAGATAAGCTCAATCAAAAATCCTTGCCTTCAAAACAGCATCAATTCCTCTAGGTACACTTGCACAGAGTTTTTGAAGGAACTCGGCAGGTGGGTTGGCCCAAACATCTTGGAGAACCAACCACAGTTTTTCTGTGTATTTAGGCAGACTCAGTTGCTTCTCTTTCTTCATGTAATACCAGACAGACTCAATGATGTTGAGGGCTCTGTGGGGGCCATACCATCACTTCCAGGACTGCCTGTTTTTCTTTACAATGAAGATAGATCTTAATGACTTTTGCAGTAAGTTTAAGAATGTTGTCATGCTGCAGAATGAATTTGGGGCCACTCAGATGCATCCCTGATGGTGTTGCATGGTGGGTAAGTATCTGCCTATACTTCTCAGCATTGAGGAGACCATTCATTCTGACCAAAACCCAACTCCATTAGCAGAAAGCCCCAAACTTGCAAAGAACATCCACCATGCCCCACTGTTGCCTACAGACACTCATTCTTGTACCATTCTCCAGCCCTTTGGCAAACAAAGTGCCTTCTGTTACAGACAAATATCTCACATTTTGACTCATCAGTCCAGAGAACCAGCTGCCATTTTTCTGCACCCCAATTGCTGTATTTTCATGCATACAGTAGTTGAGTCGCTTGACCTTGTTTCCACGTCATATGTATCGCTTTTTGGCCATAAGTCTCTCATGAAGGCCACTTCTGACCAGACGTCTAAGGACAGTAGATGGGTGTACCAGGGTCCCACTGTTATCTGCCAATTCTGAGCTGATGGCACTGCAAGACATCTTCTGATTACAAAGTGAAGTGAGCATGATGTGTATTTCATCTACTGATGTAAGTTTCCTACGGTCCTCAATGTTGCCCGTTTCTTTGTGCTTCTTCAAAAGAGCTTAGGCAGCACATCTGGAAACCCCTGTCTGCCTTGAAACTTCTGCCTGGGAGAGACCTTGCTGATGTAGAAAAATTACCTTGTGTCTACCTTGTTTCTGTGCTTAGTCTTGTCATGGTGTATGACATTTGACTGTAACATTTCTTCAGTAGCTTCACCTTGTTAGATGAGTTTGGCTGTTCCTCACCCAGTTTTATTCCTTCTACACAGCTGTTTCTGTTTTAGTTAATTATTGTGTTTTAACCCACATATCGAATTGATGATGTTAGCACCTGTTTGATATAATTGTTTCATCGTACTCGTGACGATATGCCTACAAAATCTCAGACTTTGTGCAAGTGTACCCAGATGAATTGATTCTGTTTTGACAGCAAACGGGGAGTCACACCAATAATCGATTTGATTTTTCTTCTGTTCAATCATTTTGCATTCTGTTAGTTGACAAATATAAAGTATAAACTTGTATAACTTTGAAAGCATTCCTACTTTACAGCCTTTTATTTACACCTGTCTACACCTTCTGCACAGTACTGTATGTTCTCTCTTCTTGAATGTGTTTTAGTGGTGTTACACCTAACATGTCCTCACAGAATATTAATGGCTTTTTATGTTGTACCGTGATCCATGCTATGTTTAATGAACACCCGTTTGCACATTATTGGGGCATGAATGAATGAATTGGGGAGAGTGATGGTGGACCACTCATAATGGGCTCTGATACGGTTTATAGCCTCATCTTTGAGTTTTTTTTGCATACATTTCTTTAAACTATCTGATCCTCCACTTTTCATGACCACTTTTCAAACTTTTCATTTTTTCCTCTATTGGTCTCCATGAACTGTAATCAATCTCTTTGGTTGGCTTACGTTGCGTGAAGTGATTTTAATAATGCACCTGTATGAACTATACACAGAACCTTGCATCTGAGCTGGCTAAAGTGTGCCTGTTGAAAAAAACCGAAGCTCCATCAGCATTAATAATTTATAAGAAATGTGTTGTGGTCCGGATAGAACCATTGCAGGGTCCTGACCTGGACCAAGGTCTGCTAATTAGTGATAGCTGTTTTAGTCATTTAGGAGACACTCTTATCCACAGCAACTTACAGTAAGTACATACTGTACATTTTAGAGAAACTATTCAAAACACCCACAACCCAGTAGTAAGGGTACTCAATATACAGCTCTGAAAATGTTTTTGAGCACTGCATATTTGTCTTAAATTAACCCAAATGAAAACTTCTGGAATGTGATCAAGAGGCCGATGGATGGTCACAAGCAATCAAACAATTTCAAGCTGCTTGAATTTTTGTGACATGAGTGGCATAGTCACCCAAACTCAATGTAAAAGACTGGTGGAGAGCATACCAAGATGCATGAAAACCAATTATTATTATTCCAGCAAGTATGGATTTCTGAACTCTTTCTAAGGTAACACATTAGTACAGTGTTGTTTAAAAATGAATATGAACTTATTTTCATAGGCGAAGTGGGCTAAGTTGCTGCATTGCAGGACAGTCTACGTCATGATAGTTAGTGGTTCGAGCCTAACTATTGGTTCCAGAATGCGGCAGCGCAAATTGAAATAGCGCTGCCCAAGATTTGGGATAGACAGGCTGAATTATCTACCTTTCCACATCGCTCTCCAGCAACTCCTTGTGTGCAGATCGGGCGCCTGTAAATCCAATCACGGAAGTATAGTTGGTGAGCGTAATCATCCCGTACATGATCTGAGTAAAGGCTTCCGTGTTGGATGAGCAGTGCGAAAAGAATCGGCGGCTCTGTGACATGTGGTTGGATAAAACATGTGAGCGCTCCTCACCATCCCACATCTGTCCAAGGAGTTGCGGAGCTGCCGACAAGGCAGGGTTAGTGGGAGTTGGGAGGGGAGAAAAATTGGAAAAAAAGAAAAACACAATTTCACAGAAATATAATTTTCTTTCACAAACACATATATATCAATAGATACTTTTGTTTGCAGTGGTCTCTTCATTTTTTTTAGAGCTGTATGAAACAGGGAATGGGCAAGAAGAAAGGTCATACAAATAAACAGAACATTTAAAGACAGCAATGTGGTGGACAAGGAAATAAATTTAGGTAATCACTGAAAAGGAAATCATGATAATGTCTAAGATGCATTATGATTCCTGGCCCTTAATTTCACATGTCTATCAGATTTCAAGAACATTTAAACACAATGTATTGTAAATGTTAAAGCTGCACTATGTACCTTTCCTAACACATCATCAAAGGAATTTGTGAAATAGACACAAATTGGGATTCAGAAATTTGTCACATACACACTTTTTTTTCAATGCTCCAATAAGAAAATAAATTTGTGTATTTGACACGATTTTTAACATTCTTCAAAAAATAACATGAAGGATTAATGTATGTTAGATGTGGTTAACATTAAAGTTTGGAGAAGGTTAAGGTTTGGGTTAAGGTTAGGGTAAGGTTTATGGTTATGTTTACGATATAAAGTAAAAACCAATTACTTATTATTTCATTGGTTGATTTGCAATACAAGCTCTGCACTCTTCCTGGATCAAATAAACCAATCAAATTCCTTTCTTCTGGCATCTAAAGACATCTGAAGAAAATCGTCACATATACTTGAAACAAAATAGATTTTTTTGTATGTAATGAATTTGTAATATTCAATTTGTATCTATTTTTCACGAAATCCTGTGATACTGTGCTGATCGCCCCGAAATGTATGTAGATTTCTTGAATAATCTTTATACATTATACTGTATATGTTTTTACACAGAAACACAGGAATAATACAGGGACAATATAACCAATTTCCAAAAATAAAAATTATTATTTTGTCCATAATATGCATTTGTTGCTAGTTACATATTGTCAAATTGCTATTCTACTATTGTCTGTATTTTGTATTATTTTAGTAGATTTTTTAAACCCCTGGATCCAATATGCTAGTTCCTAACGTTAACTAGTCCTAAAACATTGTTTTTGTATTTTTTTGTAGTTTTTGAAATAGTTACACAGTGCAGGTTTAAAATTACTTTCTTCACCTATTCAGACAAGTAATCATAAATAAAAGTATGGCATTTTCAAATTTCTCTTCCAAAAATAAAAAGACTATTGACACCCCAATCCCACGAGTACGTCTTCAATCCAAGTGTGATCGTGCTGTCGCTGTTGCTGGTCCAAGATTATGGAATGACCTACCCGTTTTTGTTAGGTCTTTCCCAACATTAAATATTTTTAGGTAAGTCCCACTTGTTCTCACTTGCATTTTAAGTCACTCGATGGGTACTGTACTTTTTATTGGTTATCTTGTTTTTTTGTTTTTTATGTGTTTGTCATGTAGAGCTTTTTTTATTTTTATCATTTGTAATGTACATCACTTTGGAGCTACTGTGTAGCCTGGAAGGTGCTTTATAAATAAATTAATTTAAATACAAATACACAGATTTCACATTTATCCCCGTCTTTCTATCAACATCACCTTTATGGCCAGGTTTATGTCCTCTCTTGAATGTGTTTTAATGATTTTACAGCTAACAGGTCCTCACAGAATCCCCACTAAATGCACACATTTTGATGGCTTTTTATTTTGACCCATGATCCATGCTATATTTAGTAAAAACCCGCTGGCTTGTTACTCGGGCCTGAATGAATGGTAAAAAATGCTGGTGGACTACTCGTTATGGGCTCTGAATTCGTTTATTTTCCGTGCCCTCACCTCTGGTGATTTTATATTTGCGTACTTTTCATCAAAATACCTGATGTTTCACATTGCCACTTTTCAAACTTTTCGGCAAGCCATACTGCCATTTCTTCCGTCATTACTCTTCAGATTTTGCTTATCCCTCCCTCTCGCTGACAACTGTCTCTATTGGTCTCCAAGCGCTGTAAACGATTGCTTTACAAACGAGACCCTTGCATCTCCACGGAGCTGGCTAATGTAAACCCGTTGACAATATTATTAATTTATGAGAAATGTGTTGAGGTCCGGAGAGAATCATTGATGAGGAACAGAAAGTGTACTGTAAATGACCCAATCCTATGGTACACTTTTTGTGGTAAACTGTCCATTGTGTTGTTTTTCTGAAGAACAATGCTTGAGGTGTAGCATTACAATGACTTTAAGTTAGATGGACAGCTCAGATTAAAACGTCTAATCTGATTTAACCTTAAATGGACAGCCCAGATTAAAACGTCTAATCTGATTTAACCTTAGATGGACAACCCAGTTTAAAAAGTCTAATTTGATTTAACTTTAGATGGACGGCCCAGTTTAAAAAAATCTAATCTGATTTAACTTTAGATGGACAGCCCAGTTTTAAAAATCTAATTTGATTTAACCTTAGATGGACGGCCCAGTTTAAAAAAGTCTAATCTGATTTAACCTTAGATGGACAGCCCAGTTTTTAAAAGTCTAATCTGATTTAACCTTAGATGGACTGCCCAGTATAAAAATCTAATCTGATTTAACCTTAGATGGACAGCCCAGTTTAAAAATGTCTAATCTGATTTAACCTTAGTGGAACGGCCCAGTTAAAAAAAATCTAATCTGATTTAACCTTAGATGGACAACCCAGTTTAAAAAAGTCTAATTTGATTTAACCTTAGATGGACGGCCCAGTTTAAAAAAAATCAGATTTAACCTTAGATGGACATCCCAGTTTTAAAAGTCTAATCTGATCTAACTTTAATCTGGCTGTAGTTCACTCCTTTATTATGTAGACAATTCTCCCTCTTCCTGTCTGTCACACTGTCCCAGTATGGGATGGTGTGGCAGTGGACTAAGATATGGATTCATTGTATGAATATGTTTATTGTGTGTATTGGGTGTTCTTAAATATATATTTTCCAGTTAATTGCACTGTTGGTTTATTTTGAATAATAGTGTATGTACGGTTTTGGTTTATCTGAATGATTATGTATTATGCCTATATGTGTGTTTATATGGTCTGTTGGTGTTATGTCGTCCAGGAGGAAAGTGCTGTTATGTAAGTAGTGTGCTTTTATATGTTTAGTTTGAGTTTACGAGTACACTCCTGATATAATGCTCCCACGTCTATGCCGAGTTAAGAGCATATTTGATAGTCATATTTTGTTGTGCACTGCTGTATTTCAGTAGAGTTTAGGCGTACGCTCTGTGACTACCTGTGAATTTAGCTAATATCTACCATTGTGCAACTCGCTTTTCATTTTACCTGCCATTACTACACGTCTGTACATATCATGGATGTCCTTCCTTAAACTACAAACCATCTACTGCTCGCTTGGTCTCCCTCTCTCTTCACTACACCAAAACTTGTGACAGAATGAACTGCCTTCAAACGAGGGACATGAGACCAGCAACAGGACCAATCGCGCCCAGGCTGCATGTCCACCTGGAGATGGGGCAGCAGTTGGGCAGTGAGGGACCGGAGGGACGCAGCTATAATTTCCCCAAGGAAATGTTTGGGGGGGCTATGGCGGTGTGGTGGGCTACCACTTTCATCCTGGCCCACCACCTGTCCTCCTGTCCCAAAGCATATCCAGCCCCAAAAAGAGTGGATGGAGGAGCTGGTACAGCAGCTGATGGGAGAGCTGAGGGCTGCCTCGGTGTCAGAGTCCACAGTAGCTGGCCTGCCTGAGTCGAAGGAGCTTCCGCTCTGGCCTGTGGAGCTCCCAGTACCTGGAGGGGAGCTCCAGCTACCGCCACCACCTGATGTGGAGGAGTTCCTGCTGCTGGGAGGGGGGTCCAGCTACCAGCACCACCAGAAGGAGAGGAACTTCCATTCTGGGGTAGGTAGCTCTTCATACTGCCCCCTCCTGGCGCCACAGCCGCCAAGACCTCCGGAGAGGAGAATACGGCCAATGAGACCCTGGGGAGGAAACTACGCCCGCTGAGGCCCCCGGAAAGGGGATTGTGGCTGCCGAGACCCCCGGAGAGTAGACTACGGCAGCCGAGACAAACAGGAAGAAGTGGGCAGCTGTGCTGCAGTCTAGGAAGCCACAAGCAGCTATTCTAAGAAGGCAGTCCTGGCTGCAACACCCGCCTACTGAACCTACGCCATGGGGACTGCTGGTGGGGGCACTTTTCAGGTACTGTGGCGGATGGTTCTGCCCACCCGCCCTGCCCTTTTCTGATGGTTTTTGATGCTTTTTTTGGCTGCTTCGGTGCTTTGACCTTTGGTGGAGGATTCTGTCACACTGTCCCAGTATGGGATGGTGTGGCAGTGGACTGAGATATGGACTCATTGTATGAATACATGTATTGTTTTTATTGTGTTTGCTTACATATATAATTGCCAGTGCAATTGGTTTATGTTGAATGAAAATGTATGTACTGTTTTGGTTTATCTGAATGATTATGTATTATGCCTATGTGCGTGTGTATATGGTCTGTTAGCACCACCCTCTGGACTCCAGTAGGAAGTACCAGGTCTAAAGAGTATGAGTGTAGAAAAGGGCTTCTAAGTCTTATTGCCTATTGCTACCAGCTGGTGTTAACCAGTACTCTGTAGCTTTATAACCCATTGGGTCCAGAGGATGGTGTGGTTCATTGATGCAGTGTCACACGTTTGAGTCTTTGTCTAGTTGGTGTTATGTTGTCCAGGAGGAAAGTACTGTTATGTAAGTAGTGTGCTGTTATATGTTTAGTTTTAGTTTACGAGTACACTCTTGGTATAATGCTCCCGGGTCTATGTCGCATTAAGAGCATAGCTGATAGTCATATTTCATTGTGCACTGCTGTATTTTAGTAGAGTTTAGGCGTACGCTCTGTGACTACCTGTGAATTTAGCTAATATTTACCGTTGTGCAACTCGCTACTCATTTTACCTGCAATTACTACACCTCTGTACATATCCAGGATGTTCTTCATTAAACTACAAACCATCAACTGCTCGCTTGGTCTCCCTCTCTCTTCACTACGCCTTAACTTGTGACTGTCTCACTCGCCCTCATCTACTTCTTACTGTATGTTCCTCCTCAAACTCTTCGGCGCGCTTCTCACTGAGGCAAAAACCTATCAGAGTTAATTTTCTCATTCAGGCATTTCCAAGAATTTACAGCCATTAGTGTTATTGAGCTGGTTCACATACATTATTTAGTTTCAGATGTGATGCTGAGAGCTTTTTACAGACAGCCATTATTACAATAGAAAGGTCTCTGCTGAGCAGAAAGACAGGATAGAAACAAAAAAACTGAATCGAACGGGGTAGTTAGTTATCTTTTTTTATCGAAATCAATAAATTTTGTTTCCTTTTCTTTTCCTTTCAAGAACAACTCGAGGATGACACATTGCCCAATGATGGAGGTGAATATTTCCCTTTAAGCTGAAAATATCATTTATCTTTTCATGCTATCCCAAACCAGACACTTTTGTCTTCCTCATTCGATATGAACATCATCTCCAGCTTTTCATCTAGTGTTTCAGGATCACAGGGCAGTTGGTTCATAAAACATCGCTCCACTCTTCTCCTTTCCTCCACAGCCCTCATGATGCCATTCATGTCAGATCCATGTTCTACCAACAACTTTGTATTTATACAATTATGTGTATAAATGTACATATTTAAAGGTAAAGGGTGTAGAAATTCATGGAGTGAAAACAGAACTACTTTTTCAATTACATAATATTCTAAAAATTTGAAAGGAGAATGATTTCCTACACTATGTAGTGCATATGTTGCCATTTGAAAATGAATTTCAATGAGGACATGACAACTTATACTTCCTTAGTGTTTGTCAATGGGTATATGTTTATTGTCCATCTTTAATACAATTTATGCATTTTAGGATGCTTTTTTATGTTACAAAGCACTGCATAGTGTAGGGAATCATAATACAATATGCAAAGTTTTTTTTTTTTTAAATATCAAGAAATTCAGGTTTACAGTTTTTGTAAGCCTATCAGCTGGAAAGAGCAAGTAGTTCTGTTATTACGACATTAAAGGGGAACAATGATGAAATTCTATATTCCTAAATCTTTTGAAGTAAAATTATTTGACTTTCCTACTCATCAGTAAGCTCTCACTCAGGGAGAACAGGGTTGAGCAAGCGCAAGTGCTACACTGTAAAATAATTTAGTAAAAAAACAGTAAAAACTACTAATAACACATCCGCTCTGTGTGTTAATGGACATTTACTGTGTTTAAAAAGTATTTTCTGTTAATGTCTTGAAAGATATGGTGGTAAAATAATAGAAAATAAAATAGTATACTTGTTACCAGTACTTTTTACTAAACTTTTTTTACAATGTGGATCTATGCTGATGAATGCATTTGATACAGCTTTATGAAATAACAATCATTTGCGTGAAAAACAAATTTTCTTTCAGAAATAAAATCCCCAAATCTTGAAGCCCAATTGCTTTTGGTACATAAAATATACATTTTGTTTGATAAATGTCAGTTTTTATTATTATTATTATTATTATTATTGACTGTAAAAAAATAAAATTAATTCAATTATAAATTCTTAGTCTGTTAGCCTCCCTGTTTGAGAATATATATTTGACAGAGCAAAGTGTGAATTTAGGAAAAAGAAGTCTGCATTTAGCTTTTTACAAGTCGAACAGTTAAACTCATAGCAGACTGAAAGCAGGAAGTACGGTGCAAACTACCTCGGAAGCAGAGAGGTAAGAAAATATATGTTTTAAACCATGCAACTGACTTTTAATATACAAAATGTATTTTACCTAAAGCAGTTGGGATTCACAATTTTGGTTTTTTCTTTGTGGAAGAACATTAGTTTTTCACGCGAATTGTTGTTATTTCACAAAGTTGTATCAAGAGCTTTCATCTGTATGTAGCCATATAACTTAACGCTGACTAATGAGAGAGCTGACTGATGAGAAAGACTGTCAAATAATTACTTCAATCGATTAAGGAACATAGACAAATTATAGAATTTTGTCTTTGTTCCACTTTAATGCTACACATAGCACCTTTAAGACTCACGTTATGAGGGAGTTGTGGTTAGAGTTGTATTTGACGTTTCTCCTCCTGCTCCTACAGTTCATCCTACTACTGCTCTCCTTTCTTCTCCTCCTTCTCAGCAGGCAGCCATGCCAAACAGGACTGGTCTATCCAGTGGCCGACCTCCGAGTCTGGCAAGGAGAACACTCCTTTCCCTTCTCCTGAACCCAGCCAGTGGGTCCGCTTCCAGCTCTCCCAAAGCCCCAAAGTCCAGGCCAAGTACAACCAACAGCACCACAATCAGTTCCACAGCCCACAGGCCCTGCTTCCCTACCCATATGGCCCTTATGTCCAGCCGGATCGCCTGACTGTGGATAGTCACCTGGGTCTGGGAGCCTTTCCCCCCATGGACATGGGCCACCGATCCCTGCCCCCCTCGCCCCGACAGAGGCACTTCGCCCACACCCCTCCTCGGACTCCCCTGGTAGTCAACACTATGACCCCCCCGGGTACCCCCCCCATGAGGCGCAGGAACAAGGTGAAGGCCCCCGGGACACCGCCGCCGCCCAGCCGAAAGCTCATTCACCTGCTGCCGGGCTTCACAGCATTGCATCGCTCCAAGTCACACGAGTTTCAGCTGGGCAACCGAATAGTTCTAGAGGCAGGTGACACGCAGACACCCAAGTGAGTCTTTTAACATTTGTTTCATCTGTGTTTGGCGCTTAAGGCAGTTGTTTTGCAAGGGTCCCCATTGGGTGACATACATAATGGCAACATGACACAGCAGACATTTTGAGTAAATTGGGATTTTGGAGCGGCTTGTTAATTATACCAACATGTTTGCTTTGTCTTGAAGACAAGTGCATCAAGAGAGTTTGCTCATACAGAGAGTGAGAGAAAGAGCTTGCAGACCGTGGTTTAAATTTGTTCCAACAGGTGGCCAGCTTCAGGCTCAGTTTAGACTTTCTGAATCTTATTTTCAGGCCTCTGAGACTGCATGTCTTTAAAATTAGATTATGTGTTTTATATAAGACAGAGAGGGCACTTGCAGAAAAGCAGCTTTGGCTTACTCGCTAACTAACTGCTTTAGTAAAATAGGATTAATGTAAGGAATAGGGGATTCATAGGAAATATATTACCTCTAACTGCATTTAATAAAGCGGTTGCAAGATTGGTTGCTATCCTGGCATCTCTCGTCATCTCCTTCTCTCTATTTCTCGCTCTTCCTCACTCTCATTTTGTCTTTTTCTTTATTTCATCCAGTCTTTGTTTGTTTTTTATTTCCTTCCGTTCTCTGTGTGGTTGGTAGAGGTTTTTGTATTTAAGTTTGTAAAGTAGTGCTCAAGTGTGTATTGCATTGTGATGTAAAGTAACGTGTTAATGTGTCTGTGTACAGTAAAACATAATTGTGGTGTATGGAAACAGTATGTGTTTGTATGGAAATGCATGTGTGTGGAGTCGGTGGTATATGGCAATATGTTTGGTGGCACAAGACGCAGTATTAGATGCAGGGGGGGATTTTTGTGTATAAGGGACATCATAAGACTTAAAATTTATTTTGCACATTTGTAGTACTATACTGTCACTTTTTTATCTCCTGACCAAGAACCAGTCAGCTCTATTCATTTTGTTTAATTACTGTCCATCAGCGGCTATAAAGAAACAGTGGCTTTTCAACAACACACGGACATCAGAAAGCTGCTAAGTTCCTAGCCAAATTACTGCATGGACCCGTGCCAGCGTCTGGTCTGGTGCAATGTTGATCAGATCAGATCCGCCTGTATCCTCTGCTAACGGAGGCCAGGCCAGTGGGGTCCACCAGAGTACCCTGGCGTAATCAGGAACCATTAGATGTCAGGAAAAGAGGCCCCCTCAGGAGAGAAACAGTCATGTTTATAATACCATTAGCAGACTGTGGCCCACTGATGCGTAAGTTAATATTTGTAGGTTATATCCCTTACGACAGCCATCTGGGTTCTGGACCAGTGTGTGTTTGTGTGTGTTCATGACACGCTGCCTGTTTCCTTGTCCGTCCAGTGAACTAGTAGATAAGCAGCACTGAGAATAGGAACGAAACGGCATTAGAGATTTGACTACCGGTCCCAGAGCTCTGATAGAGCGCTGGCTTGGAGTTTAACAGTCTAATCAATGACCATACTGGACCGTGCCTGGAACTCATCTGGACTCATCCGGACCTGATTTCAAATACTATTCATAGGATTTCAATGGTCTTCAAAGCCATTTAGATGTTTTTTTTTCAAATGTTATAGTACTATTCGGCATTCAGGACGGTTGCTCATGGTTACTGAGGTCCTTTCACTGGATCTGTATGATTCTTCACCTTCCATTTAACTGCTTGTAAAAGCTCTCAACAGCACTCAGCTCCTTCACTCTGTCTTAATTACAAGAGCTGCTAATATGCTCCTCAATCCTCACCTTCTATTCCTACTCTAGGTTTCTGACAGAGCTACCAACAGTTCTTAGCTCGTCCACATATTAATTACATGTCTGCAGACAGAACACAATATCCAGGCTTGACCTCTGAACTCGCCACATTACTCTTAATGAGACGGTCCTATTGCATATCGACAGACAGCAGGCAAATATCCTGACCTGGCCACAATCAAGTCATCACGCAGCCAAAAGGCAAAGGGTGATAATGGACAGTGACTTCTGAGAATGTTCTGATGGACTCAGACTCATTAGAGAGAAATGTGAAGAATTTCCTTTTGTTTCACTCACAACATCCTCGGTTGCCTTGCTATTTGCTTATTAGTATGAATGGGAATGGCCAGGGACCTCATAATACTGTACAAAAGGTATTGTGATTCTCACAGTTCTATATTTATTTTGATTCCAACAAAATGTGTGCCTTAATTAAAAGGAAGATAGACAACAAGATCTGAAAAAAAAAGATTTTTGGTGAAGGTAAAGCCAATTAGTCAAAAATGATACTGTAATATACACATAATGATATATAATACAATATTCTTTCTAGAAAATATCTGAATCTTTGATTATGTCAACAAACTCTGCTTCAAGTTAGCTGAATTGAAAGAATCTTGTAATAAAAGATCCATATTAACAAATTTATTTGGGACGACAGATATAATCCCGCCACCTAGTCTTGGGTCTTCCCCGAGGCCTCCTCCCAGCTGGACGTGCCTGGAACCCCTCCCTAGAGAGGCGCCCAGGGGGCATCCTTAGAACCATGGTCTCAGATTTAGAGGTGCTGATCCTCATCCCAGCCACTTCACACTCGGCTGCGAACCGATCCAGTGATTGCTGAAGGTCACAAGCCGATGATGCCATCAGGACCACATCATCTGCAAAAGCAGCGATGAGATCCCTAGCCCACCAAACTGCAACCCATCCCCACCCTGACTACGCCTCGATATCCTGTCCATAAATACTACAAACAGGATTGGTGACAACATGCAGCTCTGGCTGAGGCCAACCCTCACCTGAAAAAAGTCAGACTTACTGCTGAGAACCCAGACGCAGCTCTCGCTTTGGTCATACAGAGATTGGATGGCCCTAAGAAGGGACCCCCTCACCCCATACTCCCGCAGTTCCTCCCACAGTATATCCCGGGGGATCCGGTCATACACCTTCTCCAGATCCAAAAAACACACGTAGACCAGATGGGCATACTCCCAGGCCCCCTCCAGGATCCTTGCGAGAGTGAAGATCTGATCCCTTGTTCTTTGACCAGGACGGAATCCACATTGTTCGTCTTCAACCGACTATTGGCCGAAACCCTCCTTTCCAGCACCATAGAGTAGACTTTACCAGGGAGGCTGAGAAGTGTGATACCCCTGTAATTGGCACACACTCTCTGGTCCCCCTTTTTGAACAGAGGAACCACCACCCCGGTCTGCCACTCCTTTGGCACTGTCCCAGACTTCCACGCAATGTTGAAGAGGCGTGTCATCCAAGACAGCCCCTCCACACCCAGAGCTTTCGGCATTTCTGGACGGATCCCATCAATCCCTGGGACTTTGCCTCTGTGGAGTTGTGTGACTAACTTAGTGACTTCCACCAGACAAATTAATTTAAATCAGAATTCAATAAAACCTTTATTAACATTTGTGATGGGAAAATATTGCTGTAACACACATTGTTGAATATTTTAGACCAAAAGCTAGCTAGCTATCTAAAATGGCACAGTAACTAGCTGGCTAAAATGAATTGGGTTAGGGGTAACCTCTTGCTTCAACTCCCTTCAGCTGCACAGTTAATCAAAAGAAGCATATTTTCAATATCAATTATTAATAGTTTAGGGCAGGATGTTTACAGCCTCATTGTAAATGAAACCGACAACCATTTATGACAAACTGAAGCAAGCTAACCATTTGTGACGAAGTAAAGTTAGCTAGCTAATCATTTGTGACAAATGAGGTCAAGTTAGCTAGCTAACCTGCTTGCTAACCCATTTTGATAGTTAAATTATGTAGCGAGATAGCATAATTTGTTTAATGTTAAATGTCTGTCATTTGTAAGTTGCTTGTCAGCTGCAGGGTTCTCAAGTTTTGAAGACAGGCAAGAGTGACATCCCCCCTTCAGGGCGTCAAAGATGGGAGGCGGGTTAGATGGGTCACGGGAATGGGGGTGTTTCATTAATAATAATTATTAGTGTTTTGGTTGTTGTTATTAATAATTGCTCAGACTTGCAGAAGAATTTCCACATTTTAAACATTTTGGCTCAAGCCTAGCCATGTTCAGGGTCATGATTGAGGACAATGTCCTGTCCAGAGACAAGCTGTTTTGTGTTGAGGTTTTGTTCAAACCAACCATTGAAAATACCCTCTCGACATCAGCATTAAAATTTGGAAGCACTAAAAACAAGGCTGCGATCTTTGATAGCCTCTGAAATTGGTTCAAGACAGTAGGGCTGCACAATTAATACAATTTTTATTGTGATCACGATTTTGGCTTCCCACAATCAAATTTACATGATCGACCTTCAAAGACCCCCGACGCTCTAGAACAGGGGTGGGCAATTATTTTTGCTTGAGGGCCACATTAAGCTTTTGAAACCAAATGAAGGGCCGCATTTTATAGCGATGCATGAAAAATAGGAAACATTATTTCATTAAATTAACCCCGCCCCCTACACAGTTATGTGCATATCCTACAGAAAATAAATGTTTTGTTTTGTAAAACCTTGTTTGACTGTAATGTTTTTAGTTTACCCAAATATAGCCAGTGAAAAGTACCCAAATTTGAGATGTGATATCTACGGCTTGTCATAAATCCACATGGTCAAACCACTTCTCATTATTTGCATTGGCAAAATTTTATCAGCGGAACCCCCTCTTTCCAACCATATTGGTACCATGTTGATATTGTGCAGGATGATATCCTACATCATTTCAGAGTTGCTATTTCTTCATTTTTACATCCTACTTCCTGTCTGTAATGTGTTTAGTAATAAAGGCAAAATTTAAAAAACATGATCGACTTCGAGGCGCGATAGCTGTCGGCTCTGATAAACCCACATGGATGAGCCAACACTCGTTCTTTTCGGCTGATCTTCATCTTTCTAACGGTACCAAGCTTTAGTTCCTAGTATATACGGTTCGCGAGATAATTGCGATACAATCGGGCTTTACGCTCAAGAGCGTCGGGAGACTGTGGGCCAGATCAAAGTGGGCCAGACCCGGTGGGCCGCTTCTGGCCCGCGGGCCGTAGTTTGCCCACCCCTGCTCTAGAACATCATGCGCGATCATCTCGTATATGCTAGCAGAGGCGGACATTTACATGAGCAAAAGTACTTTTCTGAGTAACTCTTGAGTTCACAAGTTTTGGGAAGTCCATACTTAAGACCAAATTGATCAGGTAAAGGGAGTTCATATACAAACAAGTTGTCATTGTATGTATCAAACAAGTTGTGAATTTGGAGATCATGACTTACTCTGTGCTCAAACTGATGCTTGGAGCTCCAGTCGTTTCCAGTGGGAATCACGTGAACATTTACAGGATATTATTTTTTTCATTGGTTGTTGCATTAAATATACCCAGATACAATAGTGCTATTTTCTGATTGGCTATTGTGTAGCCCATTAATTTTTTTGTGATTGGCTTATAAGTGGCAGCCTCGCCAGGGGAGACGCGCTTAATTCCTGCCGGTTCCATAGTGAGAGCAGAGCGGCATATTAAATATATTATACAAAAACATGTCGGCATGAGAAATACAATGTGTGGCTGGAGTGCGTGACAAAAGAGTGAAATGAGTGACTGTCACGCTCAATGCGTGACACTTGAGAGCCCTGCAGCTGACTACAACACATATTGGGCAATGCATTGTTTTCACACTGGTGATCTAGGGGTTCAATATTATAATGAAAGGCTACCATAGGAATGTAACCTACAACAATTTCTATTTTTACAGCTTTACATTATAAGACGGTGCAAATGATTGACTATAGTATGACATTTTTGACTATAATATGTTAAATTACTAAATAACGTTTGCCTTTGCAAGACAACACTGTAAGTCTACTCAGCTCACAATTCTCACAAATCTATTTCAGCTGATTGACTTAGAATTGTATATTAAATCTACAAAAACGGCTGCATGGAGAGAGCTGAATTTGAACAAGCTTGTAGAGTAAACTTAAAAATTATGATTGCCCGAAATCACTTACCAGAAAGCCCATAATTTTTGCATGCTCTATTAGTAAGTCAAAAATGTTGTTTTTGCTGTACACTCAAGGCATATAAAAATACAATTTAAAGATTATTATATCAGGCAAGATTACAGACTGTCACCACTCTTTTAGTTATAGGAAAGTGTTTTCCAGGCAGATCTGCCTTGGAGGCAGAAATTATTTGATTGGTTGATTCAAAACACAGGGCAGACCTCACATTACGTTTACTGTTGATTGCTAATTATGATATATATATATATATATATATATATATATATATATATATATATATATATACACACACTCACCTAAAGGATTATTAGGAACACCATAATCATACTGTGTTTGACCCCCTTTCGCCTTCAGAACTGCCTAATTCTACGTGGCATTGATTCAACAAGGTGCTGAAAGCATTCTTTAGAAATGTTGGCCCATATTGATAGGATAGCATCTTGCAGTTAATGGAGATTTGTGGGATGCACATCCATGGCACTAAGCTCCCATTCCACCACATCCCAAAGATGCTCTATGGGGTTGAGATCTGGTGACTGTGGGGGCCATTTTAGTACAGTGAACTAATTGTCATGTTCAAGAAACCAATTTCAAATGATTCAAGCTTTGTGACATGGTGCATTATCCTGCTGGAAGTAGCCATCAGAGGATGGGTACATGGTGGCCATAAAGGGATGGACATGGTCAGAAACAATGCTCAGGTAGGCCGTGGCATTTAAACGATGCCCAATTGGTACTAAAGGGCCTGAGGTGTGCCAAGAAAACATCCCCCAAACCATTACACCACCACCACCAGCCTGCACAGTGGTAACAAGGCAGGATGGATCCATGTTCTCATTCAGTTTACGCCAAATTCTGACTCTACCATCTGAATGTCTCAACAAAAATCGAGACTCATCAGACCAGGCAACATTTTTCCAGTCTTCAACTGTCCAATTTTGGTGTGCTCTTGCAAATTGTAGCCTATTTTTCCTATTTGTAGTGGAGATGAGTGGTACCCGGTGGGGTCTTCTGCTGTTGTAGCACAACCGCCTCAAAGTTGTGCGTGTTGTGGTTTCACAAATGCTTTGCTGCATACCTCTGTTGTAAGGAGTGGTTATTTCAGTCAAAGTTGCCCTTCTAACAGCTTAAAGCAGTTGGCCCATTCTCCTCTGACCTCTAGCATTAACAAGGCATTTTCGCCCACAGGACAGCCGCATACTGGATTTTTTTCCCTTTTCACACCATTTTTTGTAAACCCTAGAAATGTTTGTGCGTGAAAATCCCAGTAACTGAGCAGATTGTGAAATACTCAGACCGGCCCGTCTGGCACCAACAACCATGCCACGCTCAAAATTGCTTAAATCACCTTTCTTTCCCATTCTGACATTCAGTTTTGAGTTCAGGAGTCTTGACCAGGACCACACCCCTAAATGCATTGAAGCAACTGCCATGTGATTGGTTGAGATCATTGCATTAAGGAGAAATTGAACGGGTGTTCCTAGTAATCCTTTAGGTGAGTTATACACTCTTTGTATGTGTGTATGTATGTATATATACAGCACAGAATTACATATTAACATTCCAGTGTGGTTAAGGTTAAGGTTAGATGTACGGTTAGATATGATTAAAAAAAATTGAGAAAACATATACATGAGCCTATAGTTTCTGACTCTTTCAACAGACATGTTTTACCAACTAAGTATAACAGCACTTCCATAGTCCCAGCCCCCTATTTTATGCAAGCATAAAAAAACATTGAGACAGATTAAATGAGCAAATGTAAGACCTATAAAATCTCCAAGATTTCTGTAATTGATCAGGGGTGAAAAGAGCTGTAAATTTGTAGTCTCAGTTTGGTCCATTGCTTTCGCCTATGGGCTCCACAATTGGTGTCAGTAGGCATAACGAAAACTAGGGATCTGTCTATGAAAGAAAAACTGATTGCCAAAGACACCTCCAAAAACTGGTGTCTTCAGCAATCAACAATGACCAGGTCAGCCAAGAAAAAGAACAGCAGTTGATGACCAAAAATGAACAGAGATGTGAAAAAAAACTAAAATAAGTGTCAGTGAAATCACCAATAGCCTCCAGAAGGCTGAGGGGAAAGTTTCACAATGTAATGTTTGAAGAAGACATTGGCAGCTCAAGTACAAGGGCCACACGGCAAGATGCAAACCTCTGAACAGCACCAAAAAACGGAAAGGCCAGATAAGTATTTGTGAAAAAAAATCAGCCAATAAGTCAGGGGTAACCAACCCTCCTGGAGAGCTACCACCCTGTAGGTTTTCACTCCAACTGCACATAATGTAGCCTCATTCAGCTTATCAAACAGCTAAGTATTAGAACCAGGTGTGCTAGATTGGGGTTGGAGTGAAAACCTCCAGGATGGTAGCTCTCCAGGGCCAGGGTTGGTGACCCCTGAATTAAGGTTTTAAAACAGTGTTTGATGGACAGATTAGATAAAAGTGTCAAAAAGAGGGGAAGGCAAATGTGTAGAAAAAAGGAACTGCAGATGTTCCAAAGCATTCCACCGTATAGAGGTATCTTAGCTGCTACGGTACAAGAAAATGCCACCAGACTCATTAGCCGGCTCTTCACAATGCAACAGAACAAATACCCTAAATACACTGCCAATGTAATGGCGTTCCCAGACACTTCCACCCAGTTCGTGGAGGGTCTGGTGGTCTGTCGCTTTAAATGTGACCTGTTCACTGAAATCGGTGGCACCAATATATTGGTTAACTTAAACTATTAATCTCCCACTACACCATCTCCCGTTTGTCTGGTGCGTCACTGTTGGATTTAGACACGCCCCACAGTGATATTATTCTATCAATTTACAATACATTAAGAGAGAAAAAGGTTGCTTTGTTGAGTACCTGCCTCAAGGCTGTGTGCAATAGAGCCTGGGGACAGCGTTACTGCCAATGAAACCAAGGAGTTCATAAGGGGAAAAAAGTGGAAGGTTTTAGACTTGCCAAGTCAATACCCTGCTTTAAATCTGGTTAAACATCCTGGCCACTGCATTCTGGCAATGCCTGGGATCCCTGCTAGGGGCGGAGCAAATTGATACAGCCCTGCCAGTGGTAGATGGGTGAGTAGTCAATCACAATTACCTCAACACGTCGCTCTCAACCAACTCCTTGTGTGCTGTTGTGTTGCCAGTGTATTCAATCATAGTTGTATAGTTGGCACATATGTAAACCTCCCATATAAAGTTGTATTCAAACGTTTAGCCACCCCTGACAATTTCCATGATTTTTATTTATAAATAATTGGGTGTTTGCATCAGCAATTTCATTTTGATCTATCAAATAACTAAAGCACACAGTAATATTCCAGTAGTAAAATTAGGTTTATTGTATGGACAGAAAATGTGCAATATACATCAAATCAAAATTAGACAGGTGCATAAATTTGGGCACCCCAACAGAAATATCTCATCAATATTTAGTTGAGCATCCTTTAGCAGAAATAACAGCCTCTAGACACTTTATATAGCCTGTAATGAGTGTCTGTAATGAGGGTATTTTGGACCATTCCTTCTTGCGAAACATCTCCAGTTCAGTTACATTTGATGGTTGCCGAGCAGTGTTGGGTAAAGTTACTTTTACGATTACTTTTCAGTTACTTGTTGAGTTCAGACGTTTTGAGAAGTCCCTAATTAAGACAAAATGGTCAGGTAAAGAGTCCTTACCCCAAGTGAAGGAGTTCAAATACCATGGGGTCTTGTTCGCGAGTGAGAGGACAATGGAGCGGGAGATTGGTCGGAGAATCGGTGCAGCGGGGGTGGTATTACTCTCAATATATCGCACCGTTGTGACGAAAAGAGAGCTGAGCCAGAAGGCAAAGCTCTCGATCTACCGGGCAGTTTTTGTTCCTACCCTCACCTATGGTCATGAAGGCTGGGTCATGGCCGAAAGAACGAGATCCAGGGTACAAGCCGCCGAAATGGGTTTCCTCAGGAGGGTGGCTGTTGTTTCCCTTAGAGATAGGGTGAGAAGCTCAGTCATCCGTGGGTATATCAGAGTAGAGCTGCTGCTCCTTTGCGTCGAAAGGAGCCAGTTGAGGTGGTTTGGGCATCTGGTAAGGATGTCCCCTGGGCACCTCCCTAGGGAGGTGTTCCAGGCATGTCCAGCTGGGAGGAGGCCTCGGGGAAGACCCAGGACTAGGTGGCGGGATTATATCTCCAGCCTGGCCTTGGAACGCCTCGGGATCCCCCAGTCAAAGCTGGTTAATATGGCTTGGGAAAAGGAAGTTTGGTGTCCCCTGCTGGAGCTGCTGCCCCCGCGACCCAGAAGCGAACAAAAATGGATGGATCTTAAAAGTGACCTATAAAACAAATAGAAAGCCTAAAGAAAAATCTATAATTTTCACCAGTAAGATATGAACTCCATTTACCTGATCATTTTGTCTTAATTAGGGACTTTCCAAAACTTGTGAACTCAACAAGTAACTGAAAAGTAATCGTAAAAGTAACTATACCCAACACTCTAGCTGAGCATGGACAGCCTGCTTAAAATCACCCCACAGATTTTCAATGATATTCAGGTCTGGGAACTGGGATGGCCATTCCAGAACATTGTACTTGTTCCTCTGCATTAAATGCCAGAGTAGATTTTGAGTGTTTTGCGTCATTGACCCGGCGCAACTTCAACTTTGTGACTGATTCCTCTACATTATTCTCAAGTATCTGTTAATTTTGAGTGGAATCCATGCAAGCCTCAACTTTAACAAGATTCCCTGTACCAGCACTGGCCACACAGCCCCACAGCATGATTGAACCTCCACCAAATTTTACTGTGGGTAGCAAGTAGAAGTGTTACGGTTCATGAAAAAACATCCGAACCGTTTGGTTTGCTTGTCTCGGTTCGGAGCGCTTGTGAGTCGCACGGTTCGTCGGTACACTGCTAATGTGCACAAACCAGTTACTGCCATTGTGGCCACTTTCAACACCAATGTTAAAACACTTATTAGAAATGACAAATGGGATGAGCGTGACAAATGCAACACATGGCAGCTAATTGGACGAACGCCTCACGTGAGTCTGGCTGCTCCCGAATTTCAAAACATACTCTAATGGCGTCTCTTTCTGAATATGATCTCATATTTTATGAAAATAGTTCACCAAAACGTGTTTCCGAAAACATTTTAAGCAAGAAATAGACTATACAGTTGATGAATCTGTCTTCATTTCAGATTGACAAAGATCAGTTTAAACGATATTCACCAGATTTTAAGAGACTGCGAGCAGAGCCACCCGCTCCTCAACGGTGGAGTGTGGAGTGCTGCAGGTCACGTCACGTGTATTTTTGTAAGAGCTACACTGAAGTTTGCAGTTAAATGCAAGTTATTTCAATTGTTATTCTGTAATATTTTAATCTTAAAGTGCTAAAAAGGCAGTTTCTGTAAATAGCAATACACACTCATATTTTTGCCAAATAAATGGAAAGCTTGTTGAAATCATCAACGTCTTCCCTCTTGCTGTATCTAAATCTCACCTAGCTTTCCTCAGAGATGGTACCAATAATTTACTTAAAGTCAAATTCCATTTGTGCATGATTACATGACTATTTTTTATACATGTTTTTTATACTGTATCCTAAATTGTGGATAATTAAGCTATATCATATGCTGAAGTAGATTTCTGGAGTGTTATGATTAAAAGAAAAAAAACAACAAGAAGTGTACAGAACCGAAAACTGTGACGCTAAAACTGTGATACGAACCGAACCGTGGGTGTTGTGAACCGTACCACCCCAAGTAACAAGTGCTTGTCTTTGAACACTGTGTTCTTTTGCCGCCATGCATATGTTTGCTGCCCCTTGTTATGACCAAATAACTCTGTCTTTGTTTCATCAGTCCACAGCACCTTCTTCCAAAATGAAGCTGGCTTGTCCAAATGTGCGTTTGCATTCCTCAAGCGACTCAATTGGCCGTCTTACCTTTTCTCATGATTGGATGAACTGTCTATGAAGTTCAAGGCTTATTAGGCCCACCAGGCAAACTGTGTCTTCCAATTAATAAGTGCTGTGTAGTTACAGGTATTCAAATCAACAAAATATTGTCAGCGGTGCCTAAACATTTGCATACGACTTTATATACTGACAGCTTTCGTGCTGAATGAGCAGTGTTATGAGAATCGGACGGCTTGACTTGAAGGGAAATTGAACATGAGAAGTTAGGAGGTGGGAAAAAAACACTCAAAAATACGCATTTCACTTGCTGGATAAGAGACTAAAGTTTAAAACTCCTTAAAACAAACCAAAGCTCAAAAAGGCTTTACAAAGCATTTCAAAGGAGGATACCAAGAGTTTGGGTTGTGTCAGTTTGTATCAGATGCATGCAAGGAATTGGCAACAGAATACTAGCTTTTATACTTCTTACATTTGCTATATTGTCCCAAAACTTATACTTGCATGAATTGGAGGATGGAATTCTGCAAAAGTATTCCGTAAATGTGTTGAAACAACCAGAAATAAAGTGACAGTCTTTATTCTTGTCTGATACTCATCTTTGAATCACATTTTCATATGCCTTGAGTGTACTGCAAAATAAAAAATGTTTAGGGGGCACTATATTTAGTTTAGTTTACAAACAAAGCCAATATAGTGTTTGTCCATTATACTCCTGTAAATTAGATGGATGTTGCAGTTTATATTTGATTAAGTTCACCTTTATTTTAC
The DNA here is from genome assembly GCA_016801145.1 of Umbra pygmaea. Classification (NCBI taxonomy): domain Eukaryota; kingdom Metazoa; phylum Chordata; class Actinopteri; order Esociformes; family Umbridae; genus Umbra; species Umbra pygmaea. Next base: position 40,663 of record JACXGM010002453.1, read on the forward strand.
CAGGTAAGGCAAATGAGAATCCATTCTCATTTGCAATGACAATCGGGCTTAGGGCATGACAGTGCAAGACAACACAAAGTTAGTCAGAGAGTACTCAATTTGAATAATATGATTTTGGTAATTCAATGCAGGTTGCTGTGGGTAATTTGGAAGTTCCATTTGTTGAATATCCTTAGTACATTCTTGGCTGGATTCCAATGGGTATCACTGGACCATGATTTCAACATCAACAAATGTTGAGCAAACACACAATCCTAACAGATGTAGTTATTTTACATTTTGTCAGTGATTCCTCATATTTTTAACAGTGTAGATTGGTAAACTTTACTGTATGTGCCAACACTTATTGTACCAACACATTGTACTATATACAGTATATAGGCCTCAAGTCTGCAAAGTGTATGCCATTACCAAGAATATTTGGCTGTTTGTGGCTCCTTGCCCAGAGATTGTAGTCTAGAACTTTCTGACAGATGGACAGATGCTGGAAAGTATGTTGTTACTCCCTGGTTGGGGACAGATGGCCCGGCGCTGCCCGTCTGCTGGCCTAACAATGAGGACCTTGTGACAGCCTTGACACAGTTAAAAAAAGTCAAGGTTTTACACTTGCAATAACTAGCAGGTCAACTCATCAACCGGCCATGATATTGTTATATATTTGGTCTCCCTGTCTTTCTTAATCTTCAGGGCAGCTGATAACTTGGAGGTAAAACATCTGACCCGTAGCCTAAAGTGTGCTAGATTAAATCCCTGGTCTGAGAATCTGTCGTAAAGTCCCAGAGCAAGACAGTAAGCAAGACAATGTCTACTAAAATGTTCCAATCTGTTCCCTAAATAAGCAGCCTACTCCAATGACCAGGCAGTTTTTTTTTGTATTGTTTAATAATAACTTGCTTTATTCCGGTAGGCTACTGTACAAATTCTATTTTTCATGGTATTTTTGACCAGTAGTTTCTAAAGCAATGACTAATTGATGATCCCATCAGCTTGAAATAATGAGAATTGTTTAGGAATAGAAAGATGTGACATGTCAGTATTTTAAATGCTGAAAGTCAGAGTTTGGTTTGAATTAGAAAATTTGTAATTAGTGTGTCTAAAATGTATTTAGTGTGCCTGAGTTGATGACTCATCCTGGCATTTTCACTTAGCTGTCAAAATGATTAACGTTTCTTTTTACAATAAATAACAACAGCTAGGAAAGTTAATCGGCTAACTTTTCACTGATAGGATAATTGGCATGCTAGTCTGAATTGAATTATATTTACATGTCTTAAGAACAATTAGGATATTATGTCTAATTTCAGACATTGTTCTTGAATATGTCTGATTTGGGTAAATGTTCCCTGTATTTAATGGTTGCGTGATGAGAGTAGAATAAAGATAATCTTTGTCATCAATTACTATCAAGCCAATTATGTTATACACGATTTGTGTAAATTACCTGCTTGATAAAGTAATCAGTTGTAACTATCAATCAAACCATTTTAAATTCTGTCCTTCTTTGTCTCATCTTTCATTCTATTCAGTCATTTTCTCTCTCGCTTGCATACATGTTCACATGTCTTGGTCAATTTAATAAATATTTTATTGGTATGAATGAGGGGTTGCCACTGTTACCAAAGCAATGTGTAGGTGTATTAAATATGAAAAAAAAGAACAACAATATTATGCAAGAGTATAAACAAATAAAGTGAATGAAAAATAGACATTTTCTTGCTCCTTTTCTCACCATTTGCGTTCCTTCTCTCTCTCTCTCTCTCTCTCTCTCTCTCTCTCTCTCTCTCTCTCTCTCTCTCTCTCTCTCTCTCTCTCTCTCTCTCTCTCTCTCTCTCTCTCTCTCTCTCTCTCTCTCTCTGGGTTTCTCCCTCACACACACACAAAAATACAGTCAACAGTTACTGCATGATTAGCTCTGTTAATCACTTTTGTACAACTAGTGCAGGAAAAAGAGCAGAACAATGCTTTACTGTAATGGTTACTTAGTTACAGAAACCATTCCCTTATCGACGCCTGCCCACTAACACCACCCACCCACCCACTGGTGTGTACTCGTGTGTATGTGTGCACTGACATTTTTCTCTGTATGTATGATGGTGTCTGTGTGGTTATGCGCCTGCTCTGAACACGTAAATACATTCACTTCAGAGATACTCAGGTACCCACGGCCACTTAAACTTTTAGCAGCCGTAGAGCAGGAGTATGACACGAGGCGCGAGCGCCCATTAATTTTGCTTATGTTGGTTGCCTCTCGTCTTGTTGCCCTTTTCAAGGCAAGTGTCTCTCTTAGCTCGAGTGGTAATGAATTAGGCTGGATCGCTATGGAAATGATGAGCAACTGTGTACTGTGGAAAAGGCGGAGCTCTTAAGTTGAGTTTCATCAATCTTGGACACTATTTTCCCTTCAGGAGTGTTTTGTTGTCAATGCGCCTTTGTTTACCGGTCAATACTTTGTTGGTTTACCACAGAAAAGAGTCATTGAAAGTGCACACTTTTTGTTGTTAGGTGTGCCTTTCTGTTTATGAGGTGTTTGTCTTACCTTAGTTCTGTAAATGAAAGGCCAGAGCATTTCTCATTAAGCTCCTGAATTTCATGGATGTCCTGCCAGGATAGACTGTTCCATATGATTGTGACGGTGACTTTTACCTCCAGTATTTTTCTCCTGTTTTTTATTCCCCATAATTCCGTATGATGCTTCTTTATGAAGGTACTTATAGGCATCTCCCCGCTCTCCACTCAGCCTTTGAGTTAGGGTAAATGTTAAGCACTTTCTTATTGAATTTCATATTTCCTAATAAATCATACAGCAATGGGTGGGAATTAACGGAGTGGGGGTGGGTGTGCCATCGTCCACTATGAACAACTTCAGGGGAGACATTTGCATGTATTCCTCAGCCAATTTGAATGTTTGCTTTCATTTCGATATCTTACTGTTGCTACATTTCTCTCATGATATCTCTAGCTTTCTCCTCTATCTCTCTCGTTCTTTTTCCTCATGCATGACTTCCAGGGTTTTGGTTGAGATCATATTTTCTCAACTGTGGAATAACCAAGCTGAGCCTGAAAAATACATTTATTGTATTTTTTGGTATACCTAGGAATAGTGGAGCCAAAATAAGTTCTCTACTCCACTGTCATATACTTGAGGTCAAGGCAAGAGTTAAGACTACAATTTATGGAGACTGGATGGTTTTTGTTTTTAGGTTGCGCCTGAAAAGAAATTGCAACCTATTGTTTTCCCAGGTCTAAATTAGTCCTGAAGAGAAACAATACAATAAAAAGCATTGGTACTGGCTTCAAGGTGCAGAATGAAGTGTGTGGGCTCTCCATAAAGAGAAAGATTGTCTCTTGAAAACAGCAATGTACAGTTTCAGTGGAAATAATTTGACATACAACTATCTTAACTTTTTCAAGTTTATGTTCTTTTTTTGTCTTTAGGTGCCAGCTTATACTATTGTGATAACAGTTGAAATACCATTTTGACACATTGCTGTGGCCAAGGTATTGGTCTTTGTATGTAGTCTATTTGATATAAAGTGCAAATGCTTCTAACTTCAAGACCAATGCAGCAATATTTTTGTTGAGTGTTAATAGGTCTTGTGGACAAAAATGTAGATGGAATTGCATGGGCAGTGAAAACTGTATGCCGAAGCTTCAACAATGTAACTACACTGCTCAAAAATATTAAGGGAACACTTAAACAACACAATGTAACTCCAAGTCAATCACACTTCTGTGAAATCACACTGTCCACTTAGGAAGCAACACTGATTGACAATCAATTTCACATGCTGTTGTGCAAATGGAACAGACAACAGGTGGAAATTATAGGCAATTAGCAAGACACCCCCAATAAAGGAGTGGTTCTGCAGGTGGTGACCACAGACCACTTCTCAGTTCCTATGCTTCCTGGCTGATGTTTTGGTCACTTTTGATTGCTGGCAGTGCTTTCACTCTAGTGGTAGCATGAGACGGAGTCTACAACACACACAAGTGGCTCAGGTAGTGCAGCTCATCCAGGATGGCACATCAATGCGAGCTGTGGCAAGAAGGCTTGCTGTGTCTGTCAGCGAGACAGGCCAGTATATCAGGAGACGTGGAGGAGACCGTAGGAGGGCAACAACCCAGCAGCAGGACCGCTACCTCCGCCTTTGTGCAAGGTGGAGCAGGAGGAGCACTGCCAGAGCCCTGCAAAATGATGGTCATTTCTTTTGGGGGCTGCACAGCCCTCCATGTGCTCGCCAGAGGTAGCCTGACTGCCATTAGGTACTGAGATGAGTAGGGATGGGCCGATACCACTTTTTATGGAACGAGTACAAGTACAGAGTATTTCATTTTGGGTACTTGCTGATACGGGTACCGATACGAGTACTTTTAAGAACTATGCCAAATGTCATATTTATCAAGCTAAAATCGTCTATTTCTTAGATGTTGATCAGCCAATTCAAATATAGAAAAGTAAATATTCTTACATATCCAGAACAGAAGAACATCATTTACATTGCAGGTCAGGAATGTGTAATATTTAATACAGATGTCAATGGTTAACGTCATAATGTAAGATGGGAATGTCTGTTTGAAGTGACTTTCTCCAAAACAGGGATAATGACCTAATCATCAGGGGTGCTGTAAAGGGGGGGAAGTTAGGACAATTCCAAGGGCCCATGATTGACAGGGGCCCCAAAAAATAGGTAAAACCTACAACAGCTGCACAGAGGGGGCCCAATTTGATTTTTTCTCATGGGGCCCAAAATTACTGGCGGCACCCCTGCTAATCATATAATATTCTGTTAAGGTATTTTATTATAAATCTGTACACAATTATAGCTGTACTATCAGTGTAATCTATTGAACAAAATATAAATAGGCTACATCGTATTTCCTTTAAGGTAAATTTCTTAACGTTAGTATGTCAGAAATCAGAAATACCAATATTTTGTTCACCCAGAAGTTTTTGTCTTTCCTTCCTGAAGGTGGCTTTCAGAGGCTAGATCTGGGGCGTTCCTCATGCCGTTTTCTACAGTTACAGTATGCACCGAATAGCTTAAAAACTTGCATCCTTCGTTCGTTCCTGTACTTAAATGGGTGCATTTCTTAGAGGATTCTAATATTTTTACCTATAATTTTACAAATATTAGGCTACATGAACATAGCAATGAGAAAAATGATTTCGTATTTCGCCAATTGAACTCTACTGGACAACTGCTGAGGAGAACAGTTTTTTCAATAGCTAACACGTGGCTCGGTCTTTGAATGATTATACATTTTAGGCTGTGATTTTGTTTGCAACCTCATGTTGCAGGGAAGCATTATTGCATTTAAATCGCTTTTCTTTCTTTTTTAAATAGCAATATATTCAGTTGTACAGCTTTATAAGCATGGTCTCTGAATGAGGAAGTAGACTGTCGTTATCATCAAAATGAAATATATGCATAGAGCGGGAATAGCTCTACATTTCCATTGAAACATTTACGTGAATCCGATTTACAACTATGGCCATCTATGGCTAATCTGTAAAGCGTTGCGCAGCATAACGCTCTTGAATGTGGAGGAAGTATCGGCTTGGAGTATCGGGCCTTTTTCACAAGTACAAGTACGAGTACTTATGCCCAGTATCAGCCCGATACCAAGTACTGCTATCGGCAGTGGTGTAGTGGTGCCTAGAGAAGTGGGTATATTCTTAATTTATGCCCCCAATATTGTTTTAAGCATTCCAGCAAAGAAAGAACGCTCTGTGTTATAAACAGTGACATGTAAGACTAGTCTTGCATATTAGTTCACAACAGTATGGGCCAGTAGGCCTAGTATCTGCAGATATCTGCACATTATCACTTAACTTTTGCTGCTTAACTTCACGGAGAAATGATCATTATGAAATGAATATTATCCACAGAAGAGGTGCAGTTTTTGCAATTAATACTGGCCAACAGACTATAGGAAGAGACAACTAAATAATCATGAGTTCAATTAATACTGGCCCACAGACTATAGAAAGAGAACTAAATAATCATGAGTTCTATTAATACTGGCCCACAGACTATAGGAAGAGCCAACTAAATAATCACGAGTTCTATTAATACTGGCCCACAGACTATAGGAAGAGCCAACTAAATAATCATGAGTTCTATTAATACTGGCCCACAGACTATAGGAAGAGACAACTAAATAATCATGAGTTCTATTAATACTGGCCCACATACTATAGGAAGAGACAACTAAATAATCATGAGTTCTATTAATACTGGCCCACAGACTATAGGAAGAGACAACTAAATAATC